>SJYX01019569.1:0-37413 GCA_006410675.1 Oreotragus oreotragus
TGCTTTTGAACTGTGGTGTTGGAGAAGACTCTTGAGAGTCCCTTGGACTGCAAGGAGATCCAACCAGTCCATTCTGAAGGAGATCAATCCTGGGATTTTTTTGGAAGGAATGATGCTAAAGCTGAAACTCCAGTACTTTGGCCACCTCATGTGAAGAGTTGACTCATTGGAAAAGACTCTGATGCTGGGAGGGATTGGGGGCAGGAGGAGAAGGGGACGACCGAGGATGAGATGGCTGGATGGCATCATGGACTCGATGGACGTGAGTCTGAGTGAACTCCGAGAGATGGTGATGAACAGGGAGGCCTGGCGTGCTGTGATTCATGGGGTCGCAAAGAGTCGGATACGACTGAGCGACTCAACTGAAAATGCATTATGAACCAATTCGATGTAATTAAGATTTCTCCATTTTTACACAACAGTAGGATACAAATTCTATTCAAGTTCCCATAGACTATAAACTAGGAGACACTGCAACACACCCAGAGACATAAGACCGGGTGCAGGAATTTAATGGTCTAGAGGTATTGAAATCATAGAGTCTGTTCTCTTATTATGCCCACCAGGACCCAGGAGAAAGGAGCAGTGACCTCACAAGAGACTCAGCCAGACCTACCTGCGAGTGGGAGTCTCTGGCAGGGGTGTGGATTGACAGCTGCCTGCCGCATGGTCAGGGGCACTGGCAGCTGCAGTCCTGGGATATGTGGTGGTGGTTTAGTCGCTAAGTCGTGTTCAACTCTTGCAATCCCATGAGTTGTAGCCTGCCAGGCTCCTCTGTCCATGGGATTCTCCAGGCAAGAACAGTGGAGTGGATAGCCATTTCCTTCTCCAGAGGATCTTTCCGACCCAGGAATCAAACCCAGGTCTCCTGCATTGCAGGCATATTTTTACCGACTGAGGGAAGACCTTAAAAGTTTAAAAAAGTAAAGAGGTATTAAAATCATACAGAGTCTTTTATTTTATTATGGGGGTTTCTATAACTTTAGGATCTTGGTATTCCAGGTCCAAGAGTCAAATCCAGGACATGAAGCCTGGCATGTGCAGCTGATCCTACCATCTCACACAGAAGAGAGGGAAAGAAGAGAGAGAGGGCTTGCATCTGAACAAATGGAGGGAAATGGAAGTGGTTTTAGCCTCGGTTGGCATTTTGTGAACCCAGAGAGTTGGTAAAAAATATAAATTTTCAATCTTGTAATTGTTTATTTTATTATTCAGTTATGGTTTATTGAGCACCTACTACGTACAGATACAGTGCTTCCTACAGGAGTAAACAGTCAAATACAAAAGTGTGATAAGTGATTATCTGAGCATGCCCAAAGTGTTGGGGAAATCCAGAGAAACATCTGTGTGATCTCTGAACTAGGGAAGACTTCCTGGAGGAGATGACAGCTGAGTCAAATTTTGAATGACAAAGTCAGGAAAAGGGCATGATAAGTTCAGAAAGTGCGATGGGGAGAGGGGTGAAGACGGGAGAAGAGGGGGATGGGTCTAAAGATGTACAGAGGGTGCAAATCATTAGAGGCTCCTATACTAAGCCAAGGGGGTTGACATGATTTTAACAGGGGACCAGTGACAATCTGAATATGGGCAAATGTAGAGTCAGGTTTTTATCTTGAAAGAAATCACCCTGAGCATGTACCATGGAAGCTGGATTGGAAAAATAATGAATTAAATGTTACTCAGATAATTCAGATGAAGATTGAAGATGGCTGGAACTTAGGTAATGACCTGGAAATGAGGAGAGGAGGACAGAATGGAAAGAAGTGAAGAGGGAAAGAGATGGCACGTGGTTACTGAATAACTGGGGTGTTTCTAGAAAGAGAGAATGGCCGAGAGGTTTCCAGTTTCAGTGACCCATCCACCACTATAAGGAACAAGGTGAAAGGTGCCACTGTGAGGAAAAGATGGCCGATCAGGACCTACTGAGTCTGCAGTTTGAGGCGTCTGGCCATCCAGATGGAGGTGTGCACCAAGCTTCCCCACCATCCCGTGCCCAGTTCTCAGGTGCCACGAGAAGCAGAAACAGAGCCCCTCCCAGGAGCTGACACTGCACAGCTGGACAGATTTGCTGTCTTGTGTGTGGAAACCTGGCCGTGCTGAGGGGTATGGGACCACTCTGACTTCTGCAGAGTGGGCAGAGGCTGTTTATTACCCAAGACACTTCTGCCCCCTTGCCCGGACTCCTGAATGAATATGGAGATTCTGTCCTTCACTCAGCACTGTGGCAATGACAGGTGGCAAGGAGGTAAGCTTGCTGGATAAAAGGACACCCAGTTACATTTGAATCTCAGATAAACAGCAAGTTTTGTTTAGAATGTGTGTGTCCCAAATGGGCTTCACGGGTGGCTCAGTGGTAAAGAATCTCCCTGCCAGTATAGGAGATGTGGGTTCAAACCCTGGGTCAGGAAGATCCCCTGGAGGAGGAAATGGCAATCCACTCTAGTATTCTCACCCAGAAATCCCATGAACAGAGAGGCCTGGTGGGTTACAGTCCACGGGGTCACAAAAAGTCAGGCATGACTTAACAACTGTGTATGCACTTATGTCCTAAATATTGCATGGGACTTACTAATATGAAAATTTTCTTCATTGTCTGTCTGAACTTCAAATTTAACTGGGGATCCTGTGTTTCTATTGGCTAAACCTGGTGACCCTGCAGGCAGGATTCATGTCCACATTCTGATCCTACTAGGCTCAGAAACTTAGACTTGTCCAAGTAGCAAAATAAACACTCAGGGTAGCCCTGGCCAGATCTGCTGGCCCCGTCGTGAGCTCTTCTTACCCAAGGAAGCCTAAGAGCTGTGCCTTTGCTCGTACGTACTGGGGGATATTGACCTTCCACTAAAGGGCATCAGTACAGTGGACGAGCACGGTTGAGGGCTCCTAGCGGATCTTCAGTCTATATCTGGAGAAAGAGATGGATGGAAAGATCCACAGACGGTCACCTTGGGCAAGTTACTTATCTCACCGCTTCAATTTCCTCCTTAGGAAAATAGAGATAATAAAATTCTTGCAGACTTGTTGTGAAGACCCAATTCGATGACTCACGTAGAGTGTCAAGTGCAAAGTGAAAGTCGCTCAGTCGTGTCCGATTCTTTGTGACTCCAGAGACTGTAGCCACCCAGGCTCCTCTGTCCATGGAATTCTCCAGGCAAGAATACTGGAGTGGGTTGCCATTTTCTTCTCCAGGGGATCTTTCCGACCCAGGGATCAAACCCGGGTCTCTTGTGTTGCAGGTGGACTTTTTTTCACCATCTGAGCCCCAAGTTCAGGTCCTCCACAANTTCTCCAGGCAAGAATACTGGAGTGGGTTGCCATTTTCTTCTCCAGGGGATCTTTCCGACCCAGGGATCAAACCCGGGTCTCTTGTGTTGCAGGTGGACTTTTTTTCACCATCTGAGCCCCAAGTTCAGGTCCTCCACAAATGCTCCTTGCCTGCCCCACCCGCCTGGTCTGCAGGTGACCATCCCCACCCAGCCTTATCTACCTGTGGCCGACATGGACAGGGAGGAGACTCCCCGGGTCTGGCATCCTTACTCAGCAGTCACCCTGACTTTGACCTCTGAGTCAGCACAGAGACTGGTGCTGCAATAGGAAAAGAGATGTGCTTGCTTCAATAACTGACTTTGTGCTTTTAGAGCTGTGAGTCAAAGGAGGGGCTGTCCTAAGTGTCGCTCTTCTCCCTGAGTGAGGATAAGCTTTGTCACTTAATATCCGTTGGCTGATAGCCTGTCACTCACCCACAAAAGGAAGTTTCTACACACCTTCTCAGTGAGGTCAGTGGGTATCCAGGCCAAACCCGCATGAATTCAGAGATGTGGTTTCTAACCAACTCAGAAGATACCCCTGAAATCCTTTTGCTGGTAGCACTTGAGAACCTTTTGAATGTCCCCCTGTGCCAAGTGACCCTGGGCTCCCAGCTGGCTTGGGGCTTTGTGACAGAGGAGAAAGCAGGTGCATCCTGCAGAGTTTGGGTTTGATTTGTCGTTGTCATCAGCTCCCATTCATATTCCCTTTCAGTTCTGAAATGCTGCGTCCCACCAGGCTACTCACCACTCTTTTCCTGCAATCAACACGCTTACTTCTGATTCCATGTCTGCATATCTCCTGCAGGGCCTCCCATCTCCTGAGAGCCAGCTCAGGCTGTGAGGCATCCGCTGAGCCTTGGTACCCTGAGGTCCTCACCTGTCTGAATTCCTGAAGCCCTGCATCATCCACCAGGAGCCCTTAAGTGAAATCTGCCTTGACTCACTACTACACTATTTTCCGCGAATGTTTTGTCCCTGGATTGTGAGCTCTTGGAAGGAAAGTCAGGATATGACATTACTTGTTCTGGCTCAGAATGTTAACACATGACAGATGATTTAAAAACAAATGAAAGAATAAAGAGTCAGCACCAAGGACTTCCATTTGTCCAGAGACTTCATGGGGCAACAATTAAGCATATAGGAATCCTGCTCTGTGAGATTTATAAGCTGAAACAGACAAGGTGAGTCTCATAGGGAAAGTAGACGCTTTCAGAAGGATGAGTAGGTGCTGGACCAATGTTTAAATGTTTACTTTATGCAGAAGCAGAGGGGCAAGTATATTTGAGACCCTGGAAGAATAAATAAAGAAGAAAGTCTTGAATGTGAGCTTGTTCCTTTAGTCAATCAACAAACACTTTAAATTGCCTCCTATGAACCTCCTCTCCAGGCCCAGAGCTGAGGGCATTCAGACAAATGAGTCAGGTTTCTTGCCCCACAGGGCTTCACAACTGAGTGAATAAAGACNCTGGAAGAATAAATAAAGAAGAAAGTCTTGAATGTGAGCTTGTTCCTTTAGTCAATCAACAAACACTTTAAATTGCCTCCTATGAACCTCCTCTCCAGGCCCAGAGCTGAGGGCATTCAGACAAATGAGTCAGGTTTCTTGCCCCACAGGGCTTCACAACTGAGTGAATAAAGACTTTTCCTTGGTGGGATTAATCTAGACGGTCTTCCCAGGAGGGCTCTCCACCTGGAGAACATTTAAGGAAAAGGAGAAATGGTCAAGGAAGAAAGGCTGTGGACCCAGGGATGAAGGCTCATTGTCTTTTCTTTATACCACCAGACAGCTCTCCTCCTGAGCACATCTCTTTAAAATGGAATAGATGGCATAGTTCTGAACGGCAGCTATGGCCTAGAGCTGGACTCCTGGAAACCACATCCCCAACTCCATCAGATTCCATTCTTTATGCTTAAGTCAGAAGCCTTCCCATCAGACTTAAGCCATCAATCTTGCCTTTCTCCATCACAATACACGCAATCCCCATATGTGGGTCATGCATACACACACACACACACCCCACTGGCCTTACCCCATTGCCCTTGAAAGTTAAGGGAAGCTGTGATGCTGCAGATCAGGTGACCAACCAATCCCTTTGAGACAGTCCCATGCATCCTGGGATGGCTGACCCCCCTAAATCTGATCACCCTAAGGCTGAGTACTCCACACACTGGGGATGCTCAGACTGTGATGTCCTTGCATGACAGCAAGCAGCCTCCCTGAGCAGCCCTTCCTGTGGCTGTCCTGCCTTGAGAGGCTGCCTGCCGCTCTGGCCTCTGGGTCCGGCTTCTCTTACCTATCCCCTAGCAGGGAGGAAAGCACCCGGACACCCGGCATCAATTTGCTGGGCCTCGGAGAACCTGTCCTACTGTGATGGATTTTTTAATTGGATTGTGACAAACATTTATCCTTGCATGACAGCAAGCAGCCTCCCTGAGCAGCCCTTCCTGTGGCTGTCCTGCCTTGAGAGGCTGCCTGCCGCTCTGGCCTCTGGGTCCGGCTTCTCTTACCTATCCCCTAGCAGGGAGGAAAGCACCCGGACACCAGGCATCAATTTGCTGGGCCTCGGAGAACCTGTCCTACTGTGATGGATTTTTTAATTGGATTGTGACAAACATTTAATACCTAATAGAGCTCTTACCAGCACAGTTAATTAAGAATGTGACTAATCTAATTCAGTTGGAGCTCAGAAAGAGAGAAAAGAAGGGAACGGGAGAATGGAGAGCAGGATGTGGGGAGACGGGGGTGGAAAAGGACTGTTGAGCCTGCTTTTCCTTCTGCTGGGTGAGGGGATTCTAGATACCTAGCACAGGGAGATTGCATCAAGTTTGCCAAGGAGGAGCGAAGCATCATCCAGAGTGGCCAGGAGAACAAGGACCCTCTTCTCAGCTTCTTGCTCTTTCCCACTGTGCAGGTTGGCTTGTCAGCACAGACTTGTTAGCAATGCGTGAGCAAATGGACCTCTGTGGATCCCCTAAAATGGTATAGGCAATTACAGAGTGTTCCAAGCCTCCTTCCCGAATTAGCACCGCCCACTCAGAGTCATGGACCCTTCACCTTTCCCGAACCCCAGTGTCACACAAATAGCAGTTGGAATGCAAAGACTGTGTTCATAACTCCTTTGAACTACACTGGTACACTCACAAATGTGCAGCATACCCATGCTCCCACGCGCACGCTGTCTACACAGGCACACAGGTGTCACTGTGAGTATACACAGCAGAGATGCACACACACACACAGAGCACACACATGGCACAGACAAAATCGCCAGCGCTGATGTGCAAACACAGCACGACCACACACACCCAGGGGAGCAGGACCGGCATGTGGGTGCCCTCCTGTCTAAAACAGAAGCTTGTCTCCTGCCGGGCCTTGCTGCTATCTAAGTGGTGACACCCCATTTTCCTCCTGAGGTCTAAGTGCCTGCTTCCTTGAGAAGACCCGGCCGTAGCTGTTAGACAGCTGTCACTTGCATTCTGGCAGGTGGCCTCATGCACGGGAGTGTGGAGGGGGGCTGGGTTCCTGGGTGAGTGGTGTCACTCCGGGGAATGACAGGTGCCCTGGAAACCCTAGATGCTGTCGACATCACATCCGATTGTGGGCAGATGCCAGAGGGAGGGCTGAACGTCAGGGTTAATGCTCAAGGGTGGTGTGGGGGTATTCATCTCGGAGTGCGTGGTGCCATAGTAACTGCTGGGAAGGAGAACTATTTCCAGCGTCTCTGCAGCAGCACAGCAGCAGGTGCAGTGCTGGGCCTTACAAATGTGAGCCTTTCATATTCTGCGCTTTAATGGCAGGTGATAAGATTAGGGGAAGAGAGCTGTGATTTAGCCATACTCGATATCTCACTGAGGGCTCAGCATCGTCTTCTGCATTAATCCCCACGGGAATCCTGCGAGGAGGGTGGGCTAGGCTGAACTACCTTTGACTCCAGAGAGAAAGCCAAGCCTCTTAAACATCAGCCCCTGGAGGGCAGGACGCAGACCTCACCCCTCGACGCTCAGCTGCAGCCTGCTTGATGACCGCTGATGGAGACGCGCGGGCAGCTCCTAACTAACCTGGTGAGTGGCCAGACCATGCACACCTGGATCTGTGCAGAGGGTGGGACAGCTGGCAGGTCACTGTCTCTGGGACTGAAACAATGATGAGTCCCCTATCAGCACTTAAAAGAGACTGATGATGAGAATCACAGATAGAAAGACCAGAGGAGGCATCAGCTACCAACAAAAAAAGCTAAATAGAAGGAGAAGCCACCAAGAATTGAAAGGAAGCTCTCTCTTCCTCTCTCCTTCACTTGCTGCTCCTCTTATATATGAATTATTCCTTGTATTTGTATGGCATTTTCCATTCTCAGAAACTCTCAGGTGGATAGCGCTATTCAATGCTGATATCAGAAGGAACCTGGGACTTCCCTACACCAGGAGTTATGCAGTAGTTAGAGATGGAGCCCCAAGGAGGACCCAGATCTCCTAGATCTTTATCAAGCACCACCTCCTCTGCACACAATCTCACTACAGCCATCACAGCACTGAGAGGCATCTACCACTGTCCCCATTTTACAGGTGAGGAGACTGAGGCTCTGCAAGAAAGTGTCCAGTTATGCCTGAAGCCACTCAGGTAAGAAGTAGCAGAGACAGACCTTGGGGTTAGGCATGCGAATTCCCAGTGGTGTGATTTCCCACTTCCCTACCTTGTGCTTTTCCATTAAAAAGCACACTGTGCTTGCTTTCTGGAGACCCAGAAAGAAGAGCTGAAATGTGGATGGGAATCTACCAGCACTGATTCCTCAACTGCCAGAAGGCATATGGAGCTGGAATGCAAAGTCAGGGAGACAGTGTCCACAATGTGGCCAGAGGACACTCAGTGAGGCTCTCTCCTGGGTTTTTTCTATTCCCTCTTGGGCTTCTGGGTGCCTTTCTTTCTTTCTTTCTTTTTTTTTTTATGTTAGCAATATTCAGATTTTAATAATTTTATATAATGACATTTAGCTGTGCAGTATAACCCAAAAAGGTTTATCATCACTCATTTGACAATGTTTACCATGTAACTTAACATGCTAAATAAGCCTAATTAGTTTAATATCTCTCTTTGAGTTGTTTCAGGGGCCCTCAGAAGCATTCCAGAGTTAGCTAGTCAAAAAAACTTCATTCAGGATATCATTAGAGAAAGATTTTCAAAGCTATTAAAATATTTTAAAGTACTTTGTCAAGTAGGATCATAGTCACTGTGGAACAATACTTAACCAAAGTGACAATAGAAGATTTTTAAAGCAAATAATCATTATAACAGATTGCTAAAAAAGGTAAAGAAACATTAAGATCTATTATCAAAAGCAGACCAGTACATATTCAAGAAAAGTTTGTCCTTTCTCTTTTAGAAACATCGATTGATTGATTTTTGGCTGTGCCACATTGATTGATTTTTGGCTGTGCCGCACGACTTTTCTCTAGTTGTGGGGAGTGGGGGCTCCTCTTTGCTGCAGTGCAAGGGATTCTTGTGGCTTCTCTTGTTGCAGAGAACGGGTTCTAGGGTGCTTGAGCTTCAGTAGTTGCAGCTCCTGAGCTCAATAGTTGTGGCTCACAGGCTTAGTTGCTCCGAAGTATGTGGGATCTTCCTGGACCAGGGATCAAACCCATGTCTCCTGCCTTGGCAGGCAGATTCTTTACTACTGAGCCACCAGGGAAAACCTTTCCTTCTTTCTTGATTTGCCTCCTTTGTCCCACCATGCTTCTGCCCTAGGTGACACCATTCCTCTGTAGCTGGGCAGGCAAGTGGTCCTCTGCCATCGTGGTCTTAGTTCTTTGCAGCAGCAGCAGCAGGAGAAACATCCCCTTGAGAGGAGGAGGGTGTGTCAGAGCTCATCCCTCCTTCCCAGCTCTGGGCCACCAGGGCAGACCTTTCCACCCCAGCGCACATAGGCCTTTCAGTGCAGCAGACAATCTCTGACCAATTGTTGGTCTGACAACTTTATCCTGGGAGGAAAAGCCAAAGCAGTAGGGAGGGGGTGGAGTTCCAGGAAAAGACCTAAGATAGGCACCGGTCTGAGCCCTGATCAAGGAGAACAAAACCCATATTTACTACTTACTGCTAAAGCGACCTTACCCGAGTCATTGAATGTTTTTGAACTTCATCTATTAACTGGGAATTAAAAATCTCTACACGCCTCGCTGGATTCTTGTTGGGGAGAAATAATACATAGGAAAGAGGTTTGAAAGCTGTAAAGGGCTACAGAAATGAAAAGGAAATGAAAGGTGTTTTCTATTAAGTAGAATAAGGAAGATCAAGAGTGACAGAGAAAGAGGAGGGAAGAAATCAGAGAACTAAGAGCAAGTGCCAGCGGAAATGAATGCTTTCCCACAGAGAAATGCATTAGGCACCTTCAAATGTTCGTTCTTTTCTTGAGGATTATAAAGAAAGAGCTATTCCTAATGGGCATCAATTATACAACTTAAGAGTTAGCTCATGGCACCTGTGATTCGTTGCAAGCTATCATGGTGACTCTTTCAATTATTTCCCCAATCCAGTCTGATACACAAAATCTCTTCTTTCCTGCCCTCGGCCATTCCAGAAAGGACAGTACTAAGGACGAGGGAGGTAGAAATGAGGGAGGAGCAAAGTGGTGCCCATGTCCCTTCTCCAGGGATATGAACTGGGGAAGACCATTGTGCCTTCCAGACTTGGGTCAACCTGCTGGTGGGAGATTTTGGACCTTTTAAATGTCAGATTTCCTTTCCTTCCCTTCAATCTGTTGTTGCTTAGTCACTAAGTTGTGTGCAACTCTTTTGCAACCCCATGGACTGTAGCCCGCCAGGCTCCTCTGTCCTTGGGATTTCCCAGGCCAGAATACTTTAGTGGCTTGCCATTTCCTTCTCCAGGAGATCTTCCCAACCCAGGGATTGAACCTGCATCTCCTGCATTGCAGGTGTATTCTTTATTGCTCAGCCACCAGGGAAGCTATATCTTGGATCTACAGAATTAAAATCCCCAAGGTGGGGCCCTAGCATCTGTATTTTTAAAAATAGGCCCCAGATCATTCTTATTTACAGCCAGGTTTGAAAACCACTGTTCTATTTCCTGCCTTCCCAGCCACAGAAACCAGTACAGATGTGGCCACCTTCCTGCCACTCTTCAATTCACACAGGGGTCCCTTCTGGGGGATGTGGTGTTGGAATGATCTTGTCTCCCTGCCTGCCTACCTCTCTTGCTGCTTTCTTTTTTATACATAATTTTATTTATTTGCTTGTTTTGGGCTGAACTGGGTCTTCACTGCTGCATGAGATCTTCTTTGGTTGTGGCAAGTGGGGGCCACTCTCTAGTTGCAGTGGGTGGGTTTCTCGATGTGGTGGCTTCCTTGTTGTGGCGTATGGGCTATGGGGCATGCACACTTCAGTGGTTGTGGCCCATGGGCTTAGTTGCCCCACAACATGTGGCATCTTCCTGGACCAGGGCTTGAACTCGTGTCTACTGCATTGGCAAGGAGATTCTTTACCCCTGAGCCACAAGGGAAACCTCTCTTGCTGCTTTCTCTCTCTCTCCATTCTTCTCCCAACCCAGAGACAGTCCTGGGAGAAGCACCTGGGAATGGCCTAGCGTGTAGCTGCAGGGCATTGAGCAAAGGGTGATCTCAAAGACAGCATCCAGGGGGCAAAGATGGCACTGATGATAAAATAATCACAATTAAACACAATCAGCCTGCAACCTAGGGCCTGGCAGAGACAGGGAGACCATGTAGGACACCACAATGGTTTGGGTTGGAGAGACAGACAGGAAATCCTTGTGGGTCCATGGCCTTGCCCTTCTGGGAAGGCAGAGAGACTAGGAAGCACCATTCAGGCAAGAGCATCCACAGCACCTGAGTGCGATGAAAAGCTGTGGTCGGCTGGAGTGACTGGCTGTACTGCCTCCTGTTTCCAGGATGGCTAGGTGCGCCCCTTCTCCCCATGACTGTGTCTGTCCATGTTCCCAGTGAAAATCCAAGTAAGGTGGGCAGTGATCTGGGGCTCAAGAAAAGAGAACTCTTCCAGCTCATTCTGTTTATTTTGCTATTGATAAAATTTATCCTTAAGGGTCAGGGTCAAATAAGGCGGCTCTTCTGGCAGTCTCGCTTAAACAGCCCCAGCCTCCATTGCCTAGTGTCTGGGAACCAAGCTGCAGCACTACTGAGGAAGGCTGAAGCTTGCTGGACATCATGCATCCTCCCTGCCCTGTGGGACAGCGTGCTGGACCTGTCAGCGAGGACACTGGCCAGAGGTCTCCAAATTTCTGGCCAGATGCCAGCCGTCTGGACCATCAACTGCATTTACTGAACACCTACTGGGTGCTGGATGTGAGGCCAACTGCAGGGGAAGGGGGAAGGACCACAGTAACAGAAGTCATGATCCCACCATAAAAATACTCAAGTCCAATTATGCTGGGCCAAATGCCCAGTTACAGGAGCATTCTAGCACAAGGTGCTATCTCCAGCCCTGAAGGCAATGTCACAGACTGTTATTGACAAGACATGGACTAAAAACAAAGGACTGCATGGGGGTACAGGGTGGTACTGAGGAAAGGAAGGATTGGAGTGAGGCTGGAAGAGCTGAAGTTTCTTTGGAAGGGGCCAGGGTCAAGCAAGTAAGTGTGAATGAGTTCCACGGAAGGCCGAAGGACATCCCTGTGAGGACCGGGAGGAAACAAGCAGCTGCCGCTGCTGCTGCTAAGTCACTTCAGTCGTGTCCGACTCTGTGTGACCCCATAGACGGCAGCCCACCAGGCTCCCCCATCCCTGGAAATAAGCAGAGGAGCAGAGAATTCTTCAGAGGGAGGAGCAAGGCCTGGACTCTGTTTCCAACTCCAGTTGTTTCTTGCTCCAGCTCCAGCGCTTGCCTGCAAGAGGTAGGGGGATTCAGGTACCAGTCACTGCCCCTCCATTAAATCCGTAGCTCCTCCACCATCCTGCCTGTGGGCACATAGCAGGAGATGAAGCTCCCCCAGAACTGTGAAGCCTCCTCCTAAACACAGCTTGGCCTTGGCTTTGAGAGGAAGTCCTGGCCGAGAACCACGTAGGTCCCCAACTGAACCCCATTGCCAGCCAGCCAGCTGCTCGATCTGAATGCGGGCCACTCCTCAGCCCCAGAACACTTCAGTCGTGTCCGACTCTGTGTGACCCCATAGACGGCAGCCCACCAGGCTCCCCCATCCCTGGAAATAAGCAGAGGAGCAGAGAATTCTTCAGAGGGAGGAGCAAGGCCTGGACTCTGTTTCCAACTCCAGTTGTTTCTTGCTCCAGCTCCAGCGCTTGCCTGCAAGAGGTAGGGGGATTCAGGTACCAGTCACTGCCCCTCCATTAAATCCGTAGCTCCTCCACCATCCTGCCTGTGGGCACATAGCAGGAGATGAAGCTCCCCCAGAACTGTGAAGCCTCCTCCTAAACACAGCTTGGCCTTGGCTTTGAGAGGAAGTCCTGGCCGAGAACCACGTAGGTCCCCAACTGAACCCCATTGCCAGCCAGCCAGCTGCTCGATCTGAATGCGGGCCACTCCTCAGCCCCAGAGTTTATAAATAAACCAAGAGAAGTCATTTTGTCCCAAGAGACGGGGATGTCTCCTGAAATACAGAGATGTTCTGTCTTGTGCCTCCGTGCTTCCTGAGCTGTTATTCTTTGGCAAGGAACAGGGCTTGGATTGAAGCTGGTTCCCATCTACAGCTGAGAGTCTCAGCGGGGGCAAAGAGGGTGGAGCAGGGGAGGCAGAGACACGGACAGAGATGCTTTTGGTTGCACCCTGATGTAATAAATGGGACCGCTAAATGGACAAGAGGGCAAGACGGAAGAGAAGCATGACAGAGAAGGCAGGAGGGCGCTGAGATGGGAAAGGGGCAGTAAGAGAAAGAGATATTGACAGAGACGTAGAGGAGAGATGCTGGCAGATGTCAGCTGAAACGTCCATGCCGAGACAGGAGAGAGAGATGGGAAGATTAGGAGAAATGTACAGAGGCAGACAGCTTGCAGCAAAGCGCTCCGACTCCTTGCCTCTGTCTCTTTCGCATTTCCAAAGCCCGTGCACACACTGAGACACAGAGAGTTGCAGTGAAGGAGCACGGAGGAGGGGAGGGGGCAGGCACAGGGAGGACCGGGTGGGAGGAGGAGTGGAATAAAGGGACACTGTGCACATGGGGTCTGAGTGTGAGGACTAGATACCAGCATGTGTCTAAAAACAAAATAGCAGCATTATCTGTCTCGTATGCATCCTTGTGTAGATAAACGGCTTTGAGTGGACCCTGGGACAAGACTGTCTGGGTCTAAATGCTGGCGATACCAGCTTCCGGTGTTGCGAGTTTTGGTGAATTAGAGAACAGATCTGAACTTCTCTCTGGGACCGGGATCACCTTAGTACTTCCTTATGGGGCTGTCATGAAGATTGAAGCTTCATAGCTAGTTCGGTACGCACTTAGTACAGTGCACAGAGTAAGACCTCTGGGGGGCTCTGGTGCGGCTGGGCACTGCAGCTGTGGACGGAGTGGGGGTGCACACAGACAAAGGGGGACAGGAAGGTTGGGGGCAAGGAAAAGCAATGGCTGAGGTGAGCCCTCCTTTTTTAGTACAAATCTCTTATTTGGAGTCAACATACTTTTCGTTGTGAGCAATGGGGCTGAGGAGTGAAGAATGCCTTCCAGCAATGGATCAGCCCAGCAGACAGCTTGTAAGCCAAAAAAGAAGAGGGGGAAGGAGACACCGGCCAGTATCAAATGAGACTCTGAATCTGCAAGTGAGTGAGTGGCTGGCTGGGAATGCCACAGGACCCAGAGGAGGCTGAAGCCAAAGATAGTCAAGGTCAAGCTGGCTCTCCTGGTGGGCTGCTCCAGTAAGAGGGAGCAGGAGGGGTGAGGTGCAGGGGAACAGTCAAAGCACGACCTGTGAGGAAACACTGCAGGTCACCCCAAGGCTCATCCGTCAGAAAGCCCAGGAAGAGGAGTTGGGTGAAATCTANCAAGGTCAAGCTGGCTCTCCTGGTGGGCTGCTCCAGTAAGAGGGAGCAGGAGGGGTGAGGTGCAGGGGAACAGTCAAAGCACGACCTGTGAGGAAACACTGCAGGTCACCCCAAGGCTCATCCGTCAGAAAGCCCAGGAAGAGGAGTTGGGTGAAATCTACCATCTCTCAGGCAGCATGCTCCTCTCTCCTGCCATCCAGAGGACAGGCTTTTTAAATTCCTCCTATGATGATGTGAAGCCTTCCCTGGTGGCTCAGTGGTAAAGAATCTGCCTGCCAATGCAAGAGACTCAGGAGATGCAGGTTCGATCCCTGGGTCAGAAAGATCTCCTGGAGAAGGAAATGGCAACTCACTCTAGAATTCTTGCCTGGGAAATCCCATGGACAGAGAAGAGCCTGGCGGGCTACAGTCCATGGGGTCACAAAGAGCCGGACATGACTCAGTGATTGTTACTGCTGCTAAGTCACTTCAGTCGTGTCCGACTCTGTGTGACCCCATAGACGGCAGCCCACCAGGATGTGTGTGTGTGTGTGTGTTAGTCATTCAGTTGTGTTCAACTCTTTGCTCCTCTGTCTACGGAATTCTCCAGGCAAGAATACTGGAGTGGTTGCCAGTCCCTTCTCCAGGGGATCTTCCCGACCCAGGGATCAAACCTGGGTCTTGTGCACTGCAGCTGGATTCTTCTCTGCTGAGCCACTAGGGAAACCCCTGCCTCTCATTAGCAGCCCTGAACTCACCAGACACTTTTTTCCCTTTCTTCTCTTTCTTAATCTGGTTCCTTAACCAAAGACCCATAACTATATATCAGCTGAATGAAAATCTCTATACTCTGCCAAACAGGTATAGTCTATGAAAAATGACCCAGATGGTGAGGAGGACATTTTAGTTCATCTGAAGGGAAGCTCTTCACAATTCTATGTTGAAATTCGAGTCCTTAATTGAAATGTCAGAACTCTGGGGAAGAGTGATACATTTTGCCACTAACTCCTTCATGTGAATGGCAGGGATAGGGTTCATGTTAGGACATTGTGGACTCTCCTGTGGAACAAAAAGACCATAAGGGAAGAAGCATAGACTGTGCAGACATGTGTGGACAAAGACATATCAATGCATTCTTGGTCCAAGCCAAGAAAAACCAGCTAATTTAAGAGGGGTCCCTAAGTTGTTTTACAGGCCTAAAGTCTTGGCAAAAATGGACCTGTAAACATTGTCTCTATGTCCTCACTATAAGCACCCTGTTTCTCCCACTCTATAAATTCCAAATTAAAAAATAAAAAAAAAGTGATGGGTGGCCTGTAGGAGGCAATCCCATTTAGGCAGACACAAGAATGTTCTGCTTTAAGGAGGAATAAAAGATTCCCTCATTAAAATCAGCCCATCATTCCCCTCAAGGTCCACAACTCTCATCATTAGGATTACTCTTAAGTTAAAGACAAAAGCTGAGCGCCGAAGAATTGATGCTTTTGAACTGTGGTGTTGGAGAAGACTCTTGAGAGTCCCTTGGACTGCAAGGAGATCCAACCAGTCCATTCTGAAGGAGATCAACCCTGGGATTTTTTTGGAAGGAATGATGCTAAAGCTGAAACTCCAGTACTTTGGCCACCTCATGCGAAGANTTCAGATTCTACTTTAAATGTACTTTCACTGGAAAGCAGTACTGCCCTCTCCTGATTCCCACCATCTTCCATGTAGGATGGAGTGATAGGCTCCGTGGAAAGTGTCTCTGTGAACCAGACGTGACCTCAGAACTCTGGCAGAGAGGCTAACCCTTCCGAAAGGTGCTTGCCCAGAGACGGATGGCTGTTCTCCTCCCATGCAGACTGCTGGGACTGCTGAGGGGAGCAGGAAGGGAGTGTAGCAGGGAACCATTCTTTCGAACTCGTGTGCAATAGGAGGGGTGTAGAGCCTGCTTCCCTCCGCCTCTGGAGACCTGAACATTCTATGAGGGTAATACAATGATACGGCTTCCCGCTTCTAATTGTCCAAAAGTTTAAGACCTTATTGCTCCAATAAGCATTCTCTGTGTAGCTAGAGCTATGAAAGCCCACAAAATAGCAAGCCACCGTTTCTCTGTTTGCAACAAGATTCAGGCTACTCCAAACTCGTTCCCAGAAACAATGGCTGGGTCTGTGGTTGGCACCACCTGGGCAGGGGTCCATGGGCCTGTGATCTGACTCTACTTCTCCCTTTCTCCATTCACTTGAGTGACTTCTCGTAGTGCTCATGGCATCCAGAAGAAGGTGTCTCAGTCTCTGCAGGCTCCTTTAACAGGATCCCATAGATGAGGTGCCTTTATAGACAGATTTACTTTGCACAGTTTTAGAGGCTGGGAAGTCCAAGATCAAGGTGCTGGTAGATTCGGTTTCTAGTGGGAACTGGCTTCCTGATTCATGGATGACCATTTTCTCACTGTGTCTTTGCATGCTAGAAGGGGTGGGGGAAGTCTCTGGGGTCTCTTTCATAAGGGCAATAATCTCACATAGTAGAGTTCTATCCTTATGACAACACCAACTCCCTAAGGCCCCACCTCCTAATATAATCACCTCAGGAGTTAGGATTCAGCATATGAATTTCAGGACACGAGCATTCAGTGTGCAGATGGTTTGCTAGAGAACAAGCTTTCATACTCTTCTGTCCTTATCTCCTTACTAATCACACACACAGATTTTATTCCCATAAGAGAGCAAGGAGCCCACAGAGGTCTAATCGAGAAAGATAATAAAGCCTTGTCCTAGAAAAATCAGGTTAATACCCAGCTCCTTACAGGCAATAAGTGGCAATGTACTACCAATACTGATCAAATTCAGTCCAGATGTGACCAACCCCATAATCTCCAGGGCAGAGTAGCTTTCAGTGGAACAATTTTCCTAACGGAGTGACTCTGCTGCCACCACCCTTCTCCAGAAAAGACCCCAAAGACACTTATATTGGCCAAAGGTGAGCCAGTGGAAGGAGCCGAGCTGCCCTCCCCTATCCAAATCCCTCCAGCACGAAGCAGGCAGTCACACCCCATCATCTGGACATTCACACAGAGGCCGCTGTGGGTGCTGGGCCAGCACCTCTCTGCCCATCTCCTCCCTCAGCCCAAATGCCTGCAGTGGGAGGGGAGGTGTGAGAATGGGATTGGAAGGCAAAGAGGGAAGGGAGGAGGGGGAATGGAAAGGACAGGCCAGACCGAAGGAGAGCGGTGTGAGAATGCATGGTGGTGTGGGTTTGGGGAAACCCCAGGAGATCAGCTTCCAACAGTGATTAATTTAGTGAGAGAAAATAGATTCCCACTGCCAGCCACCAAGTCGGTAGAAGCTGACAATGAAGCAATCAGCTCCACGTTCAGGCAGCTCCAGTCTTATGAGAAGGCAATCTGTGAGCTTCGAGCGGCTGCACCCACAGGAGAGTGACTGTGGGGAAGGAGCCACCCAGCTCCTGGAGAGGAAGACGCTAACTCTTTCTACAGCCTGCCTCTGGACTCTGTGGGACACAGGAACCCAGAGATGGAAGGGTGTCCATAGAGATACTGGTGCCTTGCCAGCCCCATCCAGAAGAGTGTCCACGTGGCATCTCTCTGCTGGATGTGTGTGTCAGCCTGACTCTGCTACTGGAGGAAGGCTGAAAATTCATCTTCCTTTCTAATAGACATGACATGAGGGCTCCCAAAATATGAAGCCACTCATTCATTCATTCAACCAAATGTACTTCTACTGTGTTTCCATCCTGTGTTAGGCACCATGGCTCCAACAGTATGGATAAAATAGAAGCAGTCCCTGCCTTCCCAGAACTTATAGTTTAGTGAGGGAGACAGAAAATCAATCAAGTGATGAATGGATTTCACTCGTCCATCCCTTTAGACGCTCATGGTTCCAAACAATCGAAGGGAACTGATTAGAACGATAAAGCCTGCGACAGTGTAAGACTTCAGGATCATCTAGAGCATCATCATTAGACACGTGAGGGAGCCCAGAGGGGCTGCATGACGTCCAGAGTCACACAGGTAGCAAGTGGCAAGGACAAGGACCAGAACTTTAATTAAACATTTACCTTAATGTTTTTCTTGTCACAACACACACCACAGTCCCAACAGACCCAACATAAATGAAGTGTGTTCAACATTTTCTGAAGTTCTTCAAATACCTACTCTGCTGAATGAAAGTGAAAGTTGCTCAGACGTGTCCAACTTTTGCCACCCCATGGAATTTTCCAGGCCAGAATGCTGGAGTGGATAGCCATTCCCTTCTCCAGGGGATCTTTCCAACCCAGGGATCAAACCCAGATCTCCCACTTTAGAGGTGGTTTCTTTACCAACCAAGCTATCAGGGAAGCCCTCCTCTGTCTAATGCTCTGAGAAAAAGTGTTCTATCATCAACTAAGCTTGGGAAATGCCAGCACTGTGTCTTCCTTATAGAGGCTGACAGTGTACATGATCGTATTAAAGACTCTGAGGTCTGTGGATTCATCATTGTCTAACTCAGTGTTTCACAAACCCCTTTGACCACAGAAGCCCTTTTATTTATGTAGCACATCTTAACTGCACACTGGGATTCCTCAGGAGTTTTGCAAATCCCAAATAAATTAAAGTTCTGTGGGTTTTAGATAGTTGACCTTCCTTTGCTGGATTTACCCCCCTGTTTTCTTGTGTCAGCCTTGGTTCCTTCCCTCTAAGTTACATTACATCTGAGTCTTCATCCTTCATCAGCTCTCTGAGACTCCACATTTCTGAATATCCTTTTCCCCCTAGAATTCCGGAGTTCACCTTTTCTTAAATTTCTTCAGTTTGCTCTCGCTGACAAGTTACTTCTTTCTGTCCCTTGGTAATTGATATTCAATCTACTACAAACTTGCTTGTTTCCTAAGTGACCAAGGAAAGCACTTGAAACATCACTGCTCACCTTCTTATGGATAAATCACAAACCCAGTAACTGACCTGTGACCTTTCTCCACCACAATGTGCTTCTCCACCTAACAGTTCATTCGTCTATTTGAACAATACTTATTGAATGCTGATCACAGGTCACACTAAAAGCTACTTGCCCAGCAATTTCTGTCTAGTTAATTCCACTGGTTAGGGAACTTTGGACCATAAAGAAGGCTGAGCTTTTGATGCTTTCAAGCTGTGGTGTTTGAGAAGACTCTTGAGAGTTCCTGGGACTGCAAGGAGATCAAACCAGTCAGTCCCAAACAAACCAACCCTGAATAGTCAGTGGAAGGACTGATGCTGAAGCTGAAGTTCCAATACTTTGGCCACTTGATGCGAAGAGCCAACTCATTAGAAAAGACCCTGATGCTGGGAAAGAGTGAAGGCAGGAGGAGAAAGGAATGACAGGACAAGTCAGTTGGATGGCATCACTGACTCAGTGGACATGAGTTTGAGCAAGTTCTGAGAGAGGCTGAAAGACAGGGAAGCCTGGCATGCTGCAGTTCATGGGGTCCCAAAAAGCCAGACACGACTGAGTGACTGAACAACAACACAATGGAACTTTGGGAATAAGGTTAAGTTCATAAGTTGACCACTTTTGGGCCTGTGAGTTTCATTCTGCCCATGACCTTGAATGCTGGCCAATATTCTCTCAGATGGGTGTCCTTGGTTATGAAGAGAACAGGAAAAGATAGTGTAGCTGGCCCAGTTCAATTTTTGACCTTTGCAGGGAAGAAAAAACAAAATCAAAAGTCCATGCCCTGGGACTGGAGGCATCACCACATAAGTGTGGCTAAGTGTCAGTTAGTCCCTCCCAATATCAGCCATCCACTGAGTTCTCCCAGGTTCCTAAGCATCTCTGAAGCCATCTCCCTCTGCTAAATTGAGTCATTAATTCATCAGGAAAGAGCTAACATGTGTCTTTGATTTCTTTTTACTCAAACAAACCTAACGCTTGTTTCTATTAATGGACTTATCTCTCAATTTTCCTGGACATTGTGGTTCATCTGTGTTGCTCAGAGATTTCATTTGGACCCAAAAGAATGAGGCAAGTGATCTTAAAAAAATACTCAATGTGTGGCAATAGGATTATAAGCAATATGATCCCTTTTGGGAGAAATGGGCTGCCACCAGCTGTGTGACTGGGTCTGAATTTTGACAGCATACAGGCATGCACATAACACACACACACACACATGAGTATTTTACCATAGGAAGACAAAAACTAGAAATTGATTTTTTTATGCACTTAAGTTTTCATGGAATCCTTTGGGGATTATTTTCATGGAATACAGCTTGTTACTCCTGCTTTCCCAATACACTTGGAAATATCTAAAATATAAGACCAATAACACTCTTACCATACAGTCAAGAAGTGTCATAGAAAGCACTACCCATACTTACACACAGTCATTAATGTAGAAGACCGTGTACAGACACAGAGACTTCCCAGCCAATTTTAGATCACAAAGCTCACGGCCTTCACCTCCCACCAGGGCTCTTGATTCTTTACCCTGAGTGGGTGGCAGAGACTACTTGGCGCTCAGCCCTGCCTGCCCTGGTCGCTCTCTTGCCTCTCCACTTCACCCTTCTCTTGCCTCTGGCAGCCCCATTCAAACCCCAAGTCCTTCCAGAACCCCTCTGCCCGCTCTGACCTCCACCACACTGCCTCCACCCCTGTATTACCATCTTGTTACAAACACTTGTTTTTCCAAAAGCTTCATATACATTAGTCTTGTCAATTCCTTACACCCACCAGAAAGGAAGCATGCTGTAATAGGAAGAACACAGCATCCAAAATAAATCAACATGTTCTTTCCCTTGCTTTCTTTTATTTCCCTTGTTTTCTCCCAGGCCACTTCCAGCTTGCCTCCTCCCCCAACTCGGAATCTGTCTCAACACTGGCAGGTCATGGTTAAGCCCCGGGTGAACAAGACACAAGACGCGCCAAGATTCGTCCTTCCCAGGAATATCTTTCATGCCCTTCCTTTCTTTTCAGAAGCCAACAGTGAGGACTGAATCCCTGATCAAGTCCCTCTGCACCGAGAAAACGTGAGCCACAGACAATGAGAGACAGATGCCCCTGTCAGAATCCCATGCTTCAAGCGAGATGTAGCCCAGATGGCTCAGGCTAAGGACTCCCTGGCCCTCCCCATCTTCTGCTGTCAGTCCCCCCGACACAGCTTCCCCTCCCCCGGAACACTCAAACCTTTCAACAAGTCGAGTTGCATACACTAGCCATCTCAAGCACCCAGGGATTTGGGCAAAGTGTTAAGAAGGAATGTAAACAATACATACTAATTGCTGCTGTGACGTAAGTTATAAATTAAATCAGATGGGTCAGAGTGCTGAGCTGTCTTCCCCCAGCTTCCACCATGAGCATCATGGTAGACCAGGCATCTCAGAGAAAGGAAGCCAATGTCTCATGAGCATCTTTGGATGGGTTTCTCCGGTAGCTCTAGTAATAAAGAATCTGCCCGCCTGGAGACCCTGGTTTGATCCCTGGGCAGGGAAGATCCCTTGGAAGAGGGCATGGCAACCCACTCCAGTATTCTTGCCTGGAGAATCCCATGGACAGAGAAGCCTGGTGGGCTAAAGCCCACAGGGTCGCAGAGTCAGATGTGACTGAAGCGACTTAGCATGCGCGTGCACAGCTTTCAATATTTCAGTAACTGGACCCCAGGATGCTTTGGGCCAAGGTCACCCCTAGCTCTGCTGTGTTCCAGGTATGCTGAGGTTCCAGGCATCCCGGGTTGGTGCAGAGAGGAGCCCTCATGCAGGGCGGACAAGCACCCCTGCAGCTCCCATACTTTCCACCGGAGTTGCAGCCTCAAGAGATCAAGCACTTCAGAATCAGCCCTGCCTTGAAGAATGGCCTGGGGGAAAAGCTCTCTAAGTACCTATGACAGGCTTGCTGTTCCCTTTTGTGGGACTGCTTGGGAAATCCCTGGGCCTGAAGCAAAGCAGATGCTAAAGGAAGATTAGTTGAGTAGATGAATGAATGAACAATGAATAAGAGAATGAGTGAATCTATTGGAGCCCCCAAACACCTTTGCTTTACTCACCCACATTTTGTTCAGTTTAGTTCCCTGAGTAGAGGGAGGTGGGACCAGTTGAAGGGGGAGGAAATGACAGCCCATTGGATGAGCCTGGAAGCCCTTGCCTTTGCCACGGACAATGCTTAAACCTGGGTCAATTCAGCAAAATCCAGAGGCAGCTGTGAGGGTTTGCTGTTCTGTTAAATCACAATGGGATGTGGACCAGGCCTGGGATTCTATTAGGTTTTTTTTTTTCCGAGAATTCCCCACCCACAGGACAGTGCTCTCCATGTTGTTGGCATCCTTGCCTTTTTGCCCCTCAGAGAGTGATCTCCATGCTACAAGGCCAAGTCTGCATCTTCTGTACAGAAGCCAGAGAGGATATGGTCAAAGTCTGTGCATTTAACCAACAAACATCTACCAGCGACGTGTGGGTGCCTGGCACCATGCTGGGCTCTGAGGATCCAGAGGTGAATGAAACACAGTTGCTGACTGCAGGGGTCTCACAGTCTAGTAGAGATCTGGCAGCCAAACAGATAACAACAGCTCTGGCCCCTGGGGGCCTCATGGTCTGGGATGTCTCCATGATATGGCAGGTACCTTGTGACTGATGGGAGATAAAGCCCAGAGGCAACCAGATGCTTGAGCTGGGTTCACTGCTTTTCTGGTTCCCTCCTGGGGCTCTTTGCCTTCCACCAGATGACGCAGCAGCCTGTCCACCCAGAGCACACTGGGCAGCGCTCCAGCGCATTTCTGTACATCCCCTCTGTGGAAAGCTTGTCACAAAGAGCACTTGTTTCCCCAGGGGCACCTGGAGCATAGCCAAATCCCTTTGCCTACCTCGGTCTTTCTTCCATTGTTTTCATCAGTAGAAATCCCAAGCGCCAACTGCCTTCTAGATTGGAGGCCTGCAGGCTGGCAGGGAAGGAGACACATTGGGAAGCAGTCCTGTCTGTGTGCTTTCCTTAAACAGCCAACTGCCTTCTAGATTGGAGGCCTGCAGGCTGGCAGGGAAGGAGACACATTGGGAAGCAGTCCTGTCTGTGTGCTTTCCTTAAACAGCCAACTGCCTTCTAGATTGGAGGCCTGCAGGCTGGCAGGGAAGGAGACACATTGGGAAGCAGTCCTGTCTGTGTGCTTTCCTTAAACAGCCAACTGCCTTCTAGATTGGAGGCCTGCAGGCTGGCAGGGAAGGAGACACATTGGGAAGCAGTCCTGTCTGTGTGCTTTCCTTAAACAGCCAACTGCCTTCTAGATTGGAGGCCTGCAGGCTGGCAGGGAAGGAGACACATTGGGAAGCAGTCCTGTCTGTGTGCTTTCCTTAAACAGCCAACTGCCTTCTAGATTGGAGGCCTGCAGGCTGGCAGGGAAGGAGACACATTGGGAAGCAGTCCTGTCTGTGTGCTTTCCTTAAACAGCCAACTGCCTTCTAGATTGGAGGCCTGCAGGCTGGCAGGGAAGGAGACACATTGGGAAGCAGTCCTGTCTGTGTGCTTTCCTTAAACAGCCAACTGCCTTCTAGATTGGAGGCCTGCAGGCTGGCAGGGAAGGAGACACATTGGGAAGCAGTCCTGTCTGTGTGCTTTCCTTAAACAGCCAACTGCCTTCTAGATTGGAGGCCTGCAGGCTGGCAGGGAAGGAGACACATTGGGAAGCAGTCCTGTCTGTGTGCTTTCCTTAAACAGCCAACTGCCTTCTAGATTGGAGGCCTGCAGGCTGGCAGGGAAGGAGACACATTGGGAAGCAGTCCTGTCTGTGTTTTCCTTAAAGCAGGCAGCTGCTTGCCAGACTGCCAGTGCCCCTGAATGCGTGTCTTCCCGGGGTGATAGAGAATCAATTCGCTTGATGCAACTTTTGGATCCTTGCTAAATCCCTGGCTTGGGTCCCATGGAGGCCCTGAGACAGACATCAATAACCTTGTCTCTCATTGCCTTTATCAGCCACCATCCAATGCCATTAGAACTCACCAATATTTATGTACAGTTGAACGGCACTGCCAGCAGCTACATTATAACAGAGTGGCCAGCCACGGGGAGTAAAGGAAGGCTGCAGGCTGAGTTTTCACTCCCTCGCCCTGCTTTTGTTCAGTCTTGGGCCAGAGGGCTTGTCTCTTCCCAAGTCCTTCTCTCTATCACCTGGGGCCAGTTTCCATTGCCACTCAAAAGCTCAACATTAATAAAAATATTTAGTATTTGTTGGTATATAATGGTCAAGGCATACTATTTTACATGCCTTCACTATCTCATGCAATAATCTCAAAATGCAGCATAGTAAGTGGCACTGCTATAGAAGCAATGAACAAATCAAGGCTCAGAATGCCTGAGAAGGAAACTCAAGGTCACACAGCTGCTGTAACAGGGTTGCAGGCAGGTTAACAAGTTCAGATAGAATCGGGTTTTAGCTAATATCTGGACCAGATCACTATGTGCTTTTACTCAATTATACTGCCTTGTGTTTTTTAAATTCAATAAATATATAATTATTGAGTACCTACTATGTGCTAGATACTGTCATAGGTGGATATTGAAGGGACTAAGATAGACGAGGTCTCTGTTCTAGTGTGGGGACATCATAAAACAATAAACACACCCACAAGAAAATATTGCCTGGTGATAAGTGTGTGCAGAGAATTAAAACAGGCTGATGTGAGAGTGAATGATTGGATGGCTACTTTCAGATGGAGTGACCGGAAGTCCTCTTGAGGTGGTGACGTTCAGAATGAGTCATGAAAGGCAAGGGGGAGCTGGCCACGTGACCTTCAGGAGCACAGCTAGGAATCCCAGGGTGGGTCTGAGGAAAGGAAGAAGGACCAGTGTGGAAGAAACTCAGCAGGTGAGTGGGAGAGAGGAGGGAGAGGAAAGCAGAACTGGCTTCTCCTGGCTTATATGCCCCAGGAAGCCATGTGTATATAAGTTTGTTAGTGGTAGGAAGTCGCTGAAGTGATAAGAAGTTAGATGGTGATAAGACTCTATCAGATGTAATTAAATTTCTCTCTGCTTTTGTGTGGAGAAGGGTTGGTGGTGGTGGTTTAGTCGCTATGTTGTGTCCAACTCTTGTGACCCCATGGACTGTAGCCTGCGGGCTCCTCTGTCTATGGGATTCTCCAGGCAAGAATACTGGAGTGGACTGCCATCTCCTTAGAGTAGAGCAAAAGGAGAAACAGGGGTTAGGAGACTGCTGTGGCGGCTAAAGGAGGGGTGGAGTCACTGAGGGAAGGAGAGAGTGAACACGGACTGGATATGTTTCAGGAGTAGGTTAATTGGACTGCCTGATGGATTGCATATGCGGCATAAGGGAGAGAGAATCAAGTATGTCTCCAAGGTTTGGAGTAACCTGAAACAGAGCAACTTGGTGAATCATGATGCTATTTATGGAAAGGGGGAGGGTTGGGTGAGGAATTGATTGGAAAGCTTGGGGTTAAGAAATCAAGAGTTGTGTTTGGGCCATTTTAAAGTTCTAGATGTTAATTAAATAGCTACATAAAAGAAAAAACAACTAGATATCATCTTGGAGAATGTACAGATATTGATAAGGAAGAAGTCCAGGACTATCCCTGGCACACGTTAACATTCAGAGGAAGAGAAAGCCAAGAAAGATCAGTAGGCAAGTAAAAACCTGGGGGATGTGATGTCCAGGAAACAGAGAGATGAAAAGTTTTCAGAATAAGCATCATGATAATGATGATAATGATAATGGTGGTGATGATGATTGAAGGAGAAGGAGGAAAAGAAAGGAGAGAAGAAGAGGAAGAAGTAGGGAAAAGGGAAGGAGAAGACAAAGAAAAGAAGGAGACACTGTCATTCTCCCTGTTTCATAGATGAGGCCACCAAGGCCCAGAGAGGCTACTTAACATGAAATCACCAGTCTTCCTTCCCTGCATTCACTGAATAAGTGATGCCCAGTTCTTTCTTTTCACACCCTACAAATCAGCTTCTGAGCCTCAAACAGGTCTGACTGAGTTCTCTGGAGGTCCTGTCCTTTTGCAGCCCTGAACTTGGGTTATTAATCTCTTTGTTGGTTTTAATGCCCAGATGAGGGGAAATCTGATAGCTTAGTTGACAGACAAGCAGACTGCAGCTGTGGAGGGTAATCAGGCTTCCTATGGCTCTATCCTTCAACAAAAACTTTTTTTTGGTCTTATCCCCTTGCTACCCCAAATTGCTCCAAACCCTTTCTCAAGACTTCATCCAACTCTTATCTCCTCTGAGAGGGCTTCCCTGAGACAGCTACCCTATTCCTCTCTACAGTCCCTTAGAAATTATTTCATATATAATTAATTTTCATTTCTAATTAGGCTCAATTTTGCATTTCATGTTGAGTTCCCGTGACATACTTCACAGTTGAAAATGTTATTATCAGAGGTGAAAATAACATTGAAGGGAGAGAAATGTATCCCTGGGTGTTAGAAACAGGGCTCAGAGGGAAAAACTATTCTGAGATGCCAATTAACCTTGGAGAAGAGGCATGCGAGAGCAGGGGGCACCAAGGAGGGTCTGCAGGAAGGGGCAAGGGTGAATGTGGTCTGGGGAAGGACATTCGAGTCCCTAGAAAAAACCTGGGCTCTCTGCTACCAGAAGTGCTCAGAACGTGACCCTGTGCAGCTAGACATGGCCCTAGCTGGCCCTCCAGGGAGCAGGGCCATCTGGGAACTGAGTCTGGTTGCAGCATCCGTTCTGACGTGGCTCTTATCACATCCACCTGAAATGGACCAAATATGTCTGTACATGGAACATGCCCTAGCAATGGTCAGTATAATTGAAGAGTGCTCCAAGTTCCTTCCCCCAATATTTCTATCTGCCTAGAGTGTGAAATTTGTATGTTTGAAGAACAAAGCTTTGAATTTTGCAGCTATCATAATAAGTGGGCTCCTTTCCAAGAGCACAGCTGAGGGAACACAGTGGGAAGAGGTGAGTCACCCAAGGGATAGACAGGTGTGGAAATGAGATTCTGCCCTAAATGGGGTCATCGGTGGAGGAGTGAAGATGAAGCTCTCATTAAAAGGGCAGTGCGAGGCATGGGGAAAATAGACATAAATTTCATAAGTCCCTAGGATAGGCCCTATTTTCCTCCAACATATGCAGAAATAAGACAAATAAGGTAAAGAGAAACACTTTATCATGTACTTGTACTGTGTACAAGTGAGGCAGTACCATCCCCACATGTAGGGAGACCCACCTCGGTCCTGCTTCACGGAAGTCCAAAGAATGCTCATTCAGTCGTTCCACATACGTTCACTGAATACCTATTAAGTGCAGGCCCCATTCTAGGTGCTTGCAATACGTCACAGAACAAAACAGACACAGACCCCTGCATTTGTGAAGCAAATGTTCAAATGATGAGATTCAGATAATAAGCTATAAACATGATAAATGGTAACGTAAATTGGATGCTAGAGTTGCTGCAAATCAGATCTTTGAAATAGCCCATCTCTCCCAAAGCTTGGGCTCTCCTAAATACTACATTCTCCTGTACAACATTGTTCTCTGTTATTTCATCAGAAACCTCCGAGGCCAAAGTAGCCACACTTCCCACTTCTCCCTTCTTTCCTCAAGTACCCTGCCCTACCCAGACCTTGTCCTAACACACACAGCAGACACAGAGAGGGTGCTCAGTCCCATGTGTGAAGTTGAATCGGTCATCTTTGTCTGGGAGCACAGATTCTATTCCCTGGCAGAAACCCTCTTTTAACATGATCTGTTTACCCTAGAGTCTTTTCTATGACCTTTCCCTGTGACACATATGGTTATCTAAGGAGGGTAGATCTAATTTGGGGGAAACGAGAAAAATCTCATTCCTATCATGATTGATTTCCCTTCCTCTCCAGCTTATGTCTCCCAGGATCCCCATCTCCACTCGCCACCCACAACTCCTCCCCTCCTGCATAATTCCTGACCCAGAGGAGAGATGGGGATGAAGCAAATGCTGTATCCTTACCCGTGGGCCACAGGTGACTGCTCAAAAATTTTCCACAGTGAAGGCCTAAGAACACTTGGACTTCCTCTCATTTTTAGCACATATGCGTACATGCATGAAAGGGAGAAAATGCCATCCTTCCATGTGCCCAGCACTAGGAGAGATGTGCACAAACATTCTTGGGTAATAGATCATGACAATAGTATATCCCAACTCTTCTCTTCTCGGGCTTCCCTGGTGGTCCAGTGGTTAAGAATCTGCCCTGCAATGAAGGGGACACTGGTTCAATCCCTGGTCCAGGAAGATCCCTCATGCCATGGGGCAACTGAGCCCGTGCCCCCCAACTACTGAAGCCCATGTGCCCTAGCGCCCATGCTGCATTCACGACAAGAGAGGTCAGCACAAGAGCAGGAGGAATCACACAGCAGCTTCCCTGGCCGCTCCGTGAAGAGTCTGCCTGCAAGGCAGGAGACCCGGTTCAGTTTCTGGGTCGGGAAGGCCCCCTGGAGTAGGGAAAGGCGACCCACTCCAGTATTCGGGCCTGGAGAACTCCATGGGCTGTACAGTCCATGGGGTCACAAGGAGTCAGATACGACTGAGCACCTTTCACTTTCACACTGCAACGAGAGACTAGCCCCCCTTCACCACAACTGGAAAAAGCCCAAGCAGCAACGAAGAACCAGCACAGTCAAATAAAGAGAATGATTCAATTTAAGTTGCTCTCCGGTCCTTCACCTCTTCTCCTATGTATCATATCAAGTTCCATAAAGACACAGTTAAGCTGTACTTCCAAATTCAGTGTATGCGAAAAATAGAAAAATAAGACCTAAAAATGCAGTACTTAGATGCACCAGAGTTCTTTGAGATCAGTCCTAGGCCCTTTACTCTTCTCATTCATACTTTAGTCCTGTCCGGCCTCATTCATGTCTTTTCTTCAGATACCACCTCTCTGCCTATGACTTACAGGCTTATATTTGCAGTCAGCGGTCTCTGAGTCTTAGAACCAAACAGCTCACACATGCCAAGGGATATTTCTTCTTGGTTCACTACCAGGGTCCTCAACAACACACAGTCATCACAAACTCATAATCTTCCTAACATCACCTCCAAGCCTGGACCTTTTCCATTGTCTCTTATGTCAGCAATAGCTTTACCACCATCCAGGAGTAGAAGCAATGGCACCCCACTCCAGTACTCTTGCCTGGAAAATCCCATGGACGGAGGAGCCTGGTGGGCTGCAGTCCATGGGGTCGCAAAGAGTCGGGCACGACTGAGCGACTTCACCTTCACTTTTCACTTTCATGCATTGGAGAAGGAAATGGCAACCCACTCCAGTGTTCTTGCCTGGAGAATCCCAGGGACGGGGGAGCTTGGTGGGCTGCCATCTATGGGGTCGCACAGAATCAGACACAACTGAAGCAACTTAGCAGGGGTAGAAGCCAAAAATCCAAGCATCATTGTTGACTCTCCCTAGCTCTAGCTCTCAAGCTTATAGTCAGTCTAGCCACAATTCTAACAATTTTGCTTCCTAAATACCTTTTTAATCTATCTACCTCCCTTTGCTTCTGTTGCCACCACCTTCATCCCCGAACTCATCCCCTCTCATCTGGATCACTTTAAGGTTTCCAGTCAATCTGCACCTGACTCTCTCTCTAATCAGATCTTCATGCTGCAACCTGAGGAATTTCTAAATGCAAATCTGAAAGCGACTCCACCCTCCCCACACCTTCATTTGCAATGGGTGTTCAGTTGTGTCGTGTTTGTGACCCCATGGACTGTAGCCTGTCATGCTCCTCTGTCAGTAAGATAATACAGGCAAGAATACTGGAACAGATTTTCATTCCCCTTCTCCAGGGTATCTTCCCAATCCAGGGATCAAACAAACACTTCCCACAATTCTTGCACTGGCAGGCAGATTCTTTCCCACTGAGCTACCTGGGAAGAATTTTCCAGGCAAGAATACTGGAGTGGGTTGCCATTTCCTATTCTAGATACATACAGTTACTTCAATGATTTCCTGTTGCTCCAAGAAAAGATTAAAAAAATCTTTGTGTTGAGCTTCCCTTGTGGCTCAGTGGTAAAGAATCTGCCTGCCAATGCAGGAGATGCGGGTTCAATCCCTGGTCTAGGAAGATCCCACATGAGCAGGGCAACTAAGCCTGTGTGGCACAACTACTGAGCCTGTGCTCTAGAGCCTGGGAGCCCCAACTACTGAGCCCACCTGCCCCAACTACTGAAGCCTGTGCGCCCTAGAGCCCAGGCTCGGCAACAAGAGAAGCCACTTCGATGAGAAGCCTGTGAGTGGCCACTAGAGAGTAGCCGCTACTCGCTGCAACTAGAAAAAAGCCCAGGCAGCACGAAGGCCCAGCACAGCCAAAAATAAGTAAATAAATTATTCTTAAAAATCCTTGTGCTGTGAGCTGAAATGTGTCCTCCTGCAAAATTCACATGCCGAAGTCGTACCCCCCGGTACCTGAGAACATGACTGTCTTTGGACATCGAGTCTTTAAAGAAGTATTTCAGTTAAAATGAGGTCTTAGGGTGGATCTTAAGTCAATATGACTTGTGTCCTTATAAAAAGAGGAAATTTGGACCTAGAGAGGCAGAGGGCCAACCAGGGAGAAGACTCAGGGAGAAGAGGACCATCTACAAGCCAAGGAGAGCCTCAGAAGACGTGAGCCCTGCCGACGCTTTGATCTCAGACTTCTACCCTCCAAAACTGTGAGACAAAACACTTCTACTGTTCAGGCTACAGAATCTGTGGTGCTTTTGTTATGGTAGACCTAGCAAATGAATGCATCTTAATAGGGCTGCAAAGTCCTCCATGGTTCATAGATGATTTTAAAACAAGCCACAGAATTTTTGATCATCTCCCTTCCAAAGGTAGCACCTAATTCTCCTCCTTTTAGGTGTGAGCTACACTTAGTGGGTTACCTATAATAAATAAAACAGAATGGAAATGGCAGTGAGTGATTTCCCAGATTGGGACTTAAAAGGCATCATGGCTTCCTTCTTGCTCTCTGGCTCTTGAATCACTGCTCTGCAGGAAGCCAGCTGCCATGTCATAAAGAAGCCTCAGGGAGACCTATGGGGAGGTCACTCAGGGAAGTCTGAGGTCTTCTGCCAATAGCCATGTACATGAGCTATCTTACAAGCAGACCCCACAGTCCAGACAGACTTTCAGATGACTGCAGTGCTTGTGATATGTTGACTATGACTTCACGAGAGACCAGAACCAATAAGCTAAGCTGCTCCAGAATTCCTGCCCCAGTGAAACTGAGATAATAAATGTTTGTTGTTTTCAGATGCTGTTTTGGGACTATTTGTTATGGGTCTTCCTGACCCAGGGATTGAACCTGGGTCTCCTGCATTGCAGGCAGATTCTTTACTGTCTGAGCTACCAAAGAAGCCCCATTTGTTATGCAGCAGTAGACGACAAGAACAGCTTGACTTGAACTCCTTTCCTAGGCTTGCCTCTTACCACTCTTGCCTAGTCTCTGAGCCTCAGCCCCATTGGCTTGCTTGCTAGGTCTCAGATTACCCATGCTTTCCAAGCCCCCTTTTCTAGAATGCACTCCTACATTCTTCCTTAGTTGAGTTCTACTAATCCTTTGGATCACATTTCGAGCATTAATTTTTCATGGAAAACTTTCCTGACCTTCTAGTCTAGAAATATGCTTTCATTAAACCATATTCCTCTCCTTCAGAACACTTTGCTCTTATTACAATTTGTTCATTGGGGGTGATTATTGAATTGATGTCTATCAAAGAATTTGTCTGCAATGTGGGAGACCTGGGTTTGATCCCTGGGTCAGGAAGATCTTCTGGAGAAGGGAATGGCAACCTACTCCAGTATTCTTATGACTTCACGAGAGACCAGAACCAATAAGCTAAGCTGCTCCAGAATTCCTGCCCCAGTGAAACTGAGATAATAAATGTTTGTTGTTTTCAGATGCTGTTTTGGGACTATTTGTTATGGGTCTTCCTGACCCAGGGATTGAACCTGGGTCTCCTGCATTGCAGGCAGATTCTTTACTGTCTGAGCTACCAAAGAAGCCCCATTTGTTATGCAGCAGTAGACGACAAGAACAGCTTGACTTGAACTCCTTTCCTAGGCTTGCCTCTTACCACTCTTGCCTAGTCTCTGAGCCTCAGCCCCATTGGCTTGCTTGCTAGGTCTCAGATTACCCATGCTTTCCAAGCCCCCTTTTCTAGAATGCACTCCTACATTCTTCCTTAGTTGAGTTCTACTAATCCTTTGGATCACATTTCGAGCATTAATTTTTCATGGAAAACTTTCCTGACCTTCTAGTCTAGAAATATGCTTTCATTAAACCATATTCCTCTCCTTCAGAACACTTTGCTCTTATTACAATTTGTTCATTGGGGGTGATTATTGAATTGATGTCTATCAAAGAATTTGTCTGCAACGTGGGAGACCTGGGTTTGATCCCTGGGTCAGGAAGATCTTCTGGAGAAGGGAATGGCAACCTACTCCAGTATTCTTGCCTGGAGAATCCCATGGACAGAGGAGCCTGGTGGGCTACAGTTCATGGGGTCACAAAGAGTCCAACACGACTGTTTAAGTTCAACACTTTCACTTTCACTTTTTTCTACTAGACTTCAAGCACCATGAGGCCAGAGATGGTGGTACTTTTGCTTACCTCTATGTCCTATGCAAGTTAGTCAGTCAATACATATCAATAATTATTGGATGGATGGATGGAGGTAAGCCAGTATCTGCAGACACGTAAGTCTTACTTTTCAGAATTGTCCCCTATTAGGTGTCCCAGTTACAGAAACATCTGTGAACCTACAAACAAATTAATCAGCCTGTAGCTACACATGAGTTAACTAGAGCTCCGACATCATACATTGTTTGCTTATTCATTTGATGCCATTAAAAATTCTTTTGCCTTCCTTTAGTATTTTTATGAAATTTCTTTTCAAAAATCCCATTCCTATATGTCACAATTTATGAGTAAGGAGAGAACAAGGAATCTCTCCCAAATCTGGAGCAGATAAAGGGGAGAAGCCCCCACAGGTACATGGGTGGGAACAGCTGGGGTGGTTGGCACTCCTCCTCTTTACAACTGTGGGACATGATTAAAGAGGTGTAATATGGGGGTGGACTGGGCAAGACCAGGTCTTCTAGAGTAAAGATACAGCAGCTCTGCAAATGGTGCAGTGCACAGCTTGTCTTAATTGATGAGCCTTGGGGGAAGAAAGCCAAGGAGAAATGTTCATTGGTTATGAATTGGGTAATCCTTCCTGGTATAGACAATAACATGAGCAGCTCAGTACCTGACTGATATAGTGACCCAACAGGAGCAAGTTCCAACCCATTTTTAGAAGTAAATACCACAATTTTCAATAAAAATACATGCTTTTAAGTCCAAGAGCTTTATTAAATCAAACTATTTAGCTGCACTTAGGCTGCTTTGCCCTAGTTCATATCTGTGTTGTTTGTAAGTGTATTTTATGAATGACACTTCTTTAAAAGAAAAAAAAAAAAAAACACACACCAGAAACCTATTTATCTTGAGCCTCTTTATCTCAGGCTACTTTGCATGTATATATATGTACATATATCTGTAATTTCTCCGGAGCACCAGGAAGGCCAGACTTGGGAAGAGCTTTTATTCATTATTTAATCAAGGAAAGAGCTTTAACTCAAACAAAAGCAGGGAAGGAGGGGAGCTGGGGGGAACGTCCAGGCAGGAGCAAGAGTCTGGGCAAGAGAGAACATTTTTATAAACAGGCTCTCAAGATAAAAACCTGAACAAAGAGCAACAAACAGCTCCTTTCTACATCTTTTTTTTTTTTTTTCCCTTTTCTTGAAGCTTCTGACAGACTCAATTCTCTTCCTGCATAATCTCCTCTCATTTCTTTCTGGAGCAATGTCAGTGTTCTGAATACAGAAGCACATCACCATTTGTTTCCCTTAAGGTGGCTCCTTCCTCTGGCTACAAACAGAGGAGGGAAAGGCCCAGCCCAGCCCCCACGTCATTCTCTGCTACAGTGATTTCAGATCCTGCAACCTTCTTCACCCTGGGGACACTTCCCCTCACCCAAGAAGGTTTTCCCTGGTTTCATAACTTTGAAGCTTGTCAGCCTCAGTTCCACCTTGGGTAGGTCAAGGGGACTTGGCCCACAACAACCCAGAGAGGTAGATTTCTTCCTCTCACTTCTTGCAGATAAGGGGACTGAGGTTTAGAAAGACAGTTTGATGCTCATAAAAAGAATCGTGACTTTAGAGTCCATGATGAAATCTGACTCTTTATCCTCATGTTTCTTGCTTTCCCCATCAAAATATTTTCCTAGGAGCTATTTCTTTGTGGTCTAAGTCTCCCTCCTCTTGTATTTCTCCCATCAGCTAGATCCCTTTACCTTGTTCAACTTTCACTAATTTATTATTTCAACCATGGAGCATCTCCCATGTGAAGCAATCAAACTACTCTTGTGGAGTCTACATTCTAGTTAAGGAAGACAGATAGCGAACGAGAAAACATGTCCCATGTCAATGGTGATCTGTGCCAAGTAAGGAGAAAAGACCACACAGGATATAGGACGTGGAGGTGACGGGGGAGGGAGGGAGAGGACTTGGCCTTCTATAACGGGTGGTCAAGGAGGCCTCACAGAAAGGTGACCCTTAAGAGCAGACACGAAGGAATGGAGAGATTCGGTTTGAGTGAGAGAGAGTTTCTAAGAGGAGGGAAGAGGGAGCCCAAAGATGTGACTCTTTTGGTGTGTCTAAGGAAGAGTGAGAAGGCCAGTGTGGCTAGAGTGAAGGGTCAAGGAGGCATGGCAGATGAAGCTGGAGAAGAAAGGACAAAGTGGACCAGGAGCAAGAGATCAGGTCAGTGACCTGAGGAGGGGAGCACGAGGGCCTTCTGCTGTAACAGCTTTGCTTTTTCACTCTAAGTGAGCTAGAAAGTTATTGGAGGACTGTCAGCAGGAGATCTAACTTGACCACTCTGCTCAATGTGCTAAGAATAGACTGGGGGTGGGAAGGCAAGGTTGGAGGAAGGAACTAGACCCATTAGGAGACAAGGCAGGAATCCACGTGCAAGCTGATGGAGACAGACAAAGTGATGAGACTAGAGTTTGGAGACATGTAGAAGGTGCAACCAATGGGGTTTGCCAATAGCTTGGTGGAGGATGTGGACAAAGAGAGAAATCAAGGATGACTTCAAGGTTTGGCCCCAGTAACTAGAAGAATGGAGCTGACAAAACTGAGAAGGAGAAGACTGTGAGAGGAGAAAAATCAGATGACAGTAAAAAGGAAGGAGGGAGTTTTGCAAAAAGAGAAGTTAAGAGATCGCCATGCCGGAGAGGAGAGTGAATGGACTAGGAAAATGCAGTAGTATTCCCCAGCAGAGCTAAGAGTTAACTTGAGGTTGGTGGCCATGAATGTAAAGTGACATTATGGTTAGGTTTGGGGTGTTTTTTTTTTTTTTTTTTTTCTCAGCCATTTTCAGCTGTATTTATATAAACATGGAATAGGTAGAGAATTGGATCTAACCAAGGTTAGGGACACTGAGAGAACAAGATGCAGGAGGGAATCAATGAAGATCGTGCATGGGCAAAATGAAGACCAAAGGCATCCAAGCAGGATAGGAATAGGGTAGGGCAGGAGGGGTGAGCACAGTACAAAGTTGGCAAGATCAATGGGTTTTATGTTTTGGAAAGGTGGAAGAATTGTTAGGGTAGGGATGAAAAAAGGAGTGAGCTGGGAAGTCAGGAGGTGGTGGTTAGAGATGGGAAGCCTTAAAATGGAGATTATGGGTGGGGGTAGAAATCAGAGGTTCCAGGAAATAAGAATGGAGTGGGTAACCCCCAGAATCATCTCCCCTGATATCTCCCATGTCTTGGGCTCTTCTTCTCCTCCACTTGTGTGCTTTTCCAAGAACCCTTTCTGATATTTTTAGCATTAACGGATACAAATCTGACTCATTTCCTCTGCCCTTCCTTGTCCCTTCTTGTGTACTAGTGTGGGTCTTCGGAGAAGCAGAAACAGGACTAAGCACAGAAGAATTTCACCCAAGAGAGGGAATGGGGAAGGATGTGGGTAAGGCTGGGAGAATTGTCCAACCACAATGAAAGAGAGCAGATTGGGTGGAAGAATCTAGCTAGCTGGGCAATTGAACAAGATTTAAAGTCGGCAGTGCTCTCTGGGAGTCCTCTAGCTGGAGACACCCATCAGAGATGTGAAGGAACTGGACCTGGTCTGCCTTGGTGTTCCCAGCATAGTCATTGGCTGGGAGCAGTCCATGGGAAGCATGGGTTCCAGCTAATGCAGCCATAGATTTCAGAACACATCATCTGGGGCCCTCGGTCAATTTCACCGCCCATAATTGGGCTTCTGCACCAGGAAATAAGAATGGAGTGGGTAACCCCCAGAATCATCTCCCCTGATATCTCCCATGTCTTGGGCTCTTCTTCTCCTCCACTTGTGTGCTTTTCCAAGAACCCTTTCTGATATTTTTAGCATTAACGGATACAAATCTGACTCATTTCCTCTGCCCTTCCTTGTCCCTTCTTGTGTACTAGTGTGGGTCTTCGGAGAAGCAGAAATAGGACTAAGCACAGAAGAATTTCACCCAAGAGAGGGAATGGGGAAGGATGTGGGTAAGGCTGGGAGAATTGTCTAACCACCATGAAAGAGAGCAGATTGGGTGGAAGAATCTAGCTAGCTGGGCAATTGAACAAGATTTAAAGTCGGCAGTGCTCTCTGGGAGTCCTCTAGCTGGAGACACCCATCAGAGATGTGAAGGAACTGGACCTGGTCTGCCTTGGTGTTCCCAGCATAGTCATTGGCTGGGAGCAGTCCATGGGAAGCATGGGATCCAGCTAATGGAGCCATAGATTTCAGAACACATCATCTGGGGCCCTCGGTCAATTTCACCGCCCATAATTGGGCTTCTGCAGTGGTAAGGATATACCCCTCGTCCAAGGTAAGGAGCAGCCGTGAAGAGACAACACACGCCAAGGTAATAGAAACCCAAGTAAGATGGTAGGTGTTGCAAGAGAGCATCAGAGGGCAGACACACTGAAACCATACTCACAGAAAACTAGTCAATCTAATCACACTAGGACCAGGGCCTTGTCTAACTCAATGAAACCAAGCCATGCCTGCAGGGCAACCCAAGGCGGGCGGGTCATGGTGGAGAGGTCTGACAGAACGTGGTCCACTGGAGAAGGGAATGGCAAGCCACTTCAGTATTCTTGCCTTGAGAACCCCATGAACAGTATGAAAAGGCAAAATGATAGGATA
>SJYX01019569.1:40763-60798 GCA_006410675.1 Oreotragus oreotragus
TCCAGAGAAGCTTCTGTGCCCTCAGGAAGGCTGTACTGTGGGGCTAGGAGAGCTGGGCTTGGAGAGCATTGGGAAAAGCAGACCACGGAGGTGGAAGCTGGGTCTCCTTGGATCCCATTCTTTGCTCCTCTTCCAACCCCAGCAGGCTCTGCATTGTCGCTAAAGGCCTGCCCCACCCCACCCCCTCGCCCCACTCTTTTTTTCCCATATCCATTTGGCATTCCTCACATCCTGCCTGATTCTCTGCCCCACTCATTGATCCCTGAAAATTTAGCCCTTACGAAATATCACCTCAGAAGCTTTGTCCTCTTCCCCCTGCCCGAATTCTCAAGTCTTCCGCCCAAACAAACACCATCTTCAGCCCCTGAGTTTGCTCTTTTGATTTTTCTCTTTCCCTCTACAGTTCCTTTCACTCCGCATCACTTCGCAAAACCCGATAAGTCATCCGTGCACTTTCTCTTCAGTCTATTCCTATACTTCTCTGCTTCTGCCAAAACACTGGCTCATGCTCCAGTTATTATCTCCCTGAACCTCCAACAGCTTTTCCTTTCTGCTCTTGCAGCTCCTTTCCCCCCATCTTTTCCCTTGCTCCTTCCTCTCTCTGTGCTCTTGCCTCATCCCTGTCTGACAGCTCCCCCTCCCCGCTCCTCTCTCCACCAGGAAGAGGGATCTCCCAGATCCACTCACCGCACCCACACTTCTTCTCGCCCTGGTCTTGAGCGCTCACCCAATGCCTACTTTTCTAAATGGTTTCTCCTAAAATAGAATCTAAAAACAAAACAAAAATACTCCTTCCAATGGCCCCTAAGTGGGGCCATTTAGAGAAAAGCCTTTCTGCAAGCAATCAGTCCCCAGCTGGCTAGCAGGTACCCCACTGGATACACCCACAAGAACTGAGGATTTATTCTTTTTTTTTTTTTGGCTGTTGGAGCCAGCATGTGTGTTTCCTGACCAGGGCTACAACCAGCGCCCCCTGCAGTAGAAGCTCAGAGTCTTGACCACCAGGGAAATCCCAAGGTGGGGATTTTAGAGGGAAGGGTTGAGGCTGCAGTTAGAGAAATAATGATGCTCGGAGCAGGGTTTCTCCAGATGGTCTCCTAAAGGCTACTCACTAGTGAGTGGCAAAGCTAGAACGCTTGTACAGTGACCTTCGGTCCAATATTCTTTCAACTTTATCTTAATGGCGCTCCCAACTAAGAAGAAATTTCAACATAGGGTGAGAGCCTGGACTCCACATGCACTGGTGGGAGAGCAGTAGTGCAGGGCTCAGCAGGGAGCTTGTTGGGCAAAAATGCAGAATCTGGGCCCCATAGACCCGTGGAGTTACTCTCTGTACTTTCACGGGATCCCCGGGTGACTCCTCTACATATTAAAATAGCAGAAGCACTGATCCCAGGACCTTCAGGCCTGTCTCCCAATTGCAAGACTGTGAGTTCACTTGCCAGACTAGAGGCCCCAGAACACAGGTATTTGGCAGTCAGTCTACAGCGCAGCACAGTGAGGTCTCTGCAACACAAAAGATGTGAAGTCAATTTTGTTTACTGACAGACTGATTAAACAGTCCTACGCCTTCATTATTTTTGTCTTCCAAAAATGGCAAGTCAAGCGGCTCACCTTCCAGGGAAATTTTCAAAGGAAGACACATTAGGGGTGACTCCCAAGCACCCTTTGTGGCTATTACATCTTCCATGTGCGCTAAATGCCCCGGCACTGGGACCCCACGGTGCAGGTCAGGAGGCGCCCGCAGTGAGAAGAATAAACACAGGCGCCTCACAGACCCTGTTCTCAGCGCCATTCCACCCACTGACGCCAGCACAGTGCCTCTGGCGACTCTCAGACTGACGTGCCACCTCTGGGTTGTCACCCAGCCAGCTTTCTTTGTACTCTAAAGAAAGGGAGTCCCTGGAAACATTGAATTGAGGACCTTGAGCACCATCCTTCCTCCAGATCCGCAGACAGGAAGAAGGGCATCTTTGGCAAAAGGCCAGGCAGGCTGGACCGAGCCTCTTGGTAGATGAGGGGGATGGGAAATGGAAACGGAGAGGGAGGTGGTGTCTGGCTTAGCTCATGCTGAAACGAGGTAAAGGGTCAGAAATACACTTGCTATAATCCTACCTCTAGGCACAGCAGGTGCGTGTGCACGCAGAGTGCTTACTGAAAAAGAGCTTCCAGGAAAAAAAAAAATCCTATATGAATGGCAGCGTGTGCGCCACAGTCCTGGAAGATTTCAGGTTTGAATTTGGATGCACCTGCCCAATACACACAGATAAACATCTGGAGCCGTTAAATGTTCTGCATTTCAGGGCTGTCTGGATCAATCCCAAATGAGGGTGTCGCTTTCTTCTTTCTTCTTGGGATTAAAAACACACTTGAAAGATGTAGACTTCTTTGGATCTGCTTTCATTTAAAAAGCACAGTTATCCCTAAAGTTTTCAGTTTGCTACCACAGACAGTTTCCTGCTCAAATATAGTAATTCAAAATATACATCCAGAATTCTTAGCATCTGCTCTGTACAGAGCAACATATTTTGACATTCCCGGAAAGTTTTTTTTTTTTTTTTAAATAAGGCAGGAAAAAAAAAAAAAGGAAAAAGGAAGGAAAGAAGAGAGGGAGGATTAAAATATATATTCTCTGAGAATAATTTTCTCTCTGAAAGACTAATAATATATAAACTTTAATATTTACATTGACAGGTTCTTATTTGGCTAATTGACAGTCTCTGTATTTTTAGTAGAGGGCCATTGGCAAAAGTAGGTGAAAATAACTAGTAATGCATTCATTATAGATCAGTTTACTGAAAAAGGTTAATAGCTCCTTGTTTTGAATAAGATCTCTACTAAACCTTCTGTGATATGTGTTTTCCTTTTGTACAGTGCAATTTAAAAAGGTAGTCAATGAAAGAATAATTGAATGTTCATGTTTGTACGGAAATTTCTTGAGTGTCTACAGGAATGTTTGAATTTCATTTACCCTGCCTTTCACTCAGGTTGATAATGTCTAGGCTCAGTTAACACTTGGCTTTCTGATCATTTTAATTAAGGTACAAATAATAATCCTTCACCAAAGATATCAGATAGAACCATTTCTTAAACTACAAGAAACCACCCAATAGAAAAAAGCAACAGATAGGAACAGGCGACACACAAAAAGAGAAAATTCAGCTGGCTAATAAACATATGAAAAGACAGTCCCTCTAATGAGCAATCAGGAAGGTGCAAATGGCAGATTCATGTCAATGTATGCCAAAACCAATAGAGTACTGTAAAGTAAAATAAAGTAAAATGGAAAAAAAAAAAAAAAAAGCACCCAGGAGACGCCGTGTCTAATCCATCAGATGGGCAGCAATCAGGTAAAGTGACATAATGGGTAAGGGCATGGGCTCAGAAGGCAGGATCTACCACTTGCCAATGTGTGCCCCAGGACTAGATTCTTAGCTTCTCTGGGTCTCTAAAAGGATAACAATATCAACATCTATCTCACTGGGTTGTTGTAAACATCAAACGATTTCACACACATAAAGCGTTCAAAACTATGCCTGGCAGAAAGTATCCAAGTGACATAATGGGTAAGGGCATGGGCTCAGAAGGCAGGATCTACCACTTGCCAATGTGTGCCCCAGGACTAGATTCTTAGCTTCTCTGGGTCTCTAAAAGGATAACAATATCAACATCTATCTCACTGGGTTGTTGTAAACATCAAACGATTTCACACACATAAAGCGTTCAAAACTATGCCTGGCATAAAGTATCCACTTGATACATGTATCTATTTTTGGCATCAAGTGTTGAAGAATGTGGGGAAGCCAATAATTCTGTATATTGTTGGTTGGAGCATAAATGATCACAGCCACTTTGGAAGGCAATCCAGTGGCTTCTATAAAAAGTAAGAGTATGTAAATCCTATGATCCTGATGTTGTTTCTGTGGATCTGCTTTTGAGAAACAAAAATATTTGTTTCATTCTCATGTTCACTGCAACATTATATGTAATGAATAATATCTGGAAAGAGTTGCTCAGTCATGCAAATGAACAATATCTGGAAACAAACAGTTGCCCAGTCGTGCCCAGCTCTTTGCAACCCTATGGACTGTAGCCCACCAGGCTCCTCTGTCCATGAGATTCTCCAGGCAAGAATACTGGAGTGGGCTGCCATTCCCTTCTCCAAGGGATCTTCTTGACCCGGGGATCAAACCCAGTTCTCCTGAGTTGGAGGCAAATTTCCTTACCATCTGAGCCACCAGGGAAACAAATAGGGAAATGGCTAATTATGGTATAACTCTAATTACTATGTAGCTGTTAAAAATAATGAAGTAAGTTTCCAGGTCCTGACATGGAATGATCTCCAAGGTTTGGCTGAATGGAAATAGCAAATATCAGAACAGTGACATGATATCACTGTGAATAGCATTGCTATATGTATAAAAGTGACATACAAAACCTTTATTATATTAATGTATTTAGGTCAGTGTAGTCATTAACTCTAAGGGAGGTATTGGCATGGGATGTGATAGTCAAAAGAGGATTTACTGTATTTGTACTATTTTTAGTACAAACATTATTTTGTATTTATTTTTACTGTGCATTCCTCTACTATTTATATAATTAAAATTTAGGGAAGAGGGAATAGGGAGTCATTGTTTAACAGGTACAGGGTTTCCATTTGGGATGATGAAAATGTTCTATAGGTGAATAAACGTGATGGTTGCACACCAGTGTGATTGTACTTAATGTCTCAGAGCTATATGTTAAAAATAGTAAATTGTCTGTTATGTCTATTTTACTATAATGACAAGTTTAATTTAATTTTAAAAGTCTTTATACCGTAACATGACACAATAGGACAGCTCTAGTCAAGGACTAGTAGTGTGTGCTCCAGTGTACAGAAGTTGAGCCTCTCAAGAACCCTGGAACGTGGTGGAGGTGAGTTGGAGAGTGGCAGAGACTTGGAAAGGAGAGGCAATGGGGAGGCCAGTCCTCCCGGAGAAGGAAAGTCTTAAATCCGACATTCAGTGGAAAGTCAAGCAGTGCCCAATTGATGGAACTTGGCCTTGATCTGCTGGGAAGAAGAGAATTCATTCCCCTAGTTCCCTGTTTCCCTCTCTCTCCAGTCAAAAGCCCTCCAGAGATAGATTCACAGATGGGGAGGGGCAGGGAAGGTGGCAGGAAAGGAAGAAAAGAAAGGGGTCATGAAAAGCAGAATCTCATAATGGCTTGTATTTTTGCTGCAGCAGCTCCTCTTTCAAAGAGCTTCCACGCACCTGGAGGGAACTTGATTTCCTTCTGAGAATATGCCTTTCAAGTAGATTAAAAACTATTTTCATGAGTTGCGGCTGTTTACATGCAAACCTGTCATTCAGATGATATGTGCTTTCACAGATGCCCATGCAGGCTTATCAACAGCTCCCTTCTGTTTTGGGATAATTTTCTGTATGCAGTGTGTCTGGGCAAAAGGAGGGAGGTGAAGTGACCTGAGGGCATTTTAACTTCCTTGACAAGATGAAAACAAAAATGCCAAGAGCTGAAGGAGGGTGGGGCTGGAGCCAGAGTCCAGAGTCTCCTCCAGTTGGAATGAGAGCTGGATGGTGTTGGAAGCTGGTCATTCATTGCTGAGCTCGTCCAGTGTTTGAGATGGACAAGGTCCACCCTTGCCTACCGATTTAACAATTTCCCACCCGTCTAACTCCCAACTTTCAAGATTTTTGCCACCCATTCCCCAGTAGAACCTAATATCAAGACCACACACTAGGAGAGAGAAGGTCTACCTGGTGAAGGGTGCATTAACTTTGGGAAATATGAAGAAGCACAATTAAGCCTTGACCTCAACTATTGTAGATCCCCAAATTCTAGGACAAAGCTTAAAACATATTCTGAATTGAATTTATGCTTGCTTATTTGCCAAATTTTTAAAAGCAATTGTTAAGCCATTTTAATGAAGAATCTACAGTGTTTTTTTGGATTCTCCACACTGAGAATCAATCTAAATTCTAGAAGGATACAACAGTGGCTTGTGAGCCTTTGGAAACAAAAAGTTGATCCACTCAAGCCAACATAAGGCAAAATAGATAACAAACCATTGTGCATGTGTGGATCCGTATGTGTATATGTGTGTGTGTGTGTGTCTTTTGAAAGATTGGCAAGATTTTTAATAAGGTTTCAAGGGCAAGGTGGAAAAAATTGACCAAGATATTAACAAATATAGGTTGATGTAACTGACCAAACAACACTGTCCTAAGACTCTTCATTTTGTGAATCTAGATTTTTTTTATCTGTAAAAGGAAAAAGTTGAAATATACATCCACTAAGGTTTCCTCCAACTCTTCAGTCTTAAGTGTTTTACTTGGAGGAAGGTCCCAAGAGAGGTTTCACAAGATTTGCCAAAACTTGTCCTAACTTGGGATGAAAATATAAGAACATGCTTACAAAATCAGAGGAGGCACAAAGGAAAGAGCATTTGTGGCCTTCAAGGATAGAATCAGCATTGACCTTACCCATTGCCCTCTCCTAAGCCAATAACATCATAGTTTGAAGTTTGAAGCTAGCATCATAGTTTGAGATAAAATATAACTGTATAAATATATGATTTTTAAAAACCTATTCTACAAGGTCAATATTTTGGAGCAACCCAATTAAGGAAGTTGCAGGAATCTGGTTGATTTTAAATTCAGTATCAAACATCAGAATGCCAAATTTAAGGCCTGGGTGCAATGAAGGACTTAGTATGGACTAAGCTCTATATAAACTCTGGGGTCCAAATCAAAAGGCACCATTACCTACTCAATACTGTGCCCTGAACCTGGAGAACCAAGTGCAGACAGGAATCTGGTTGATTTTAAATTCAGTATCAAACATCAGAATGCCAAATTTAAGGCCTGGGTGCAATGAAGGACTTAGTATGGACTAAGCTCTATATAAACTCTGGGGTCCAAATCAAAAGGCAGCATTACCTACTCAATACTGTGCCCTGAACCTGGAGAACCAAGTGCAGTACTGGGCACCATCCATTAAGAAGGACATGAAACCAACAAGGACTATAAAGCGCAGAGAACTCTGCTCAATGTTATGTGCGAGCCTGGATGGGAGGGGCGTTGGGGAGAGAATGGATATATGTACATGTATGGCTGAGTCCTTTTGCTATTCACCTGAAACTATCACAACATTGTTAATCAGCTATACCCCAATGCAAAATAAAAAGTTTAAAAAAAAGAAAGGACATGAACAAGCTGTAAGACATTTTAAAGGGTGTGGTAATGACAACCTACTCCAGTATTCTTGCCTAGAGAATCCCCTGGACAGAGGAATCCCCTGGTGGGCTGCTGTCCATAGGGTTGCACAGAGTCGGACCTGACTGAAGCGACTTAGCAGCAGCAGCAAGGACCAGAGCGCTCCTCTAGCAATCCCAGCCCCTGACCACCTTGCCATCACCCCACCACACCTGACTTAGCTCTTTAGCAGCAACGTTGCACTCTAGTTGTCAGTCCTCGCTTGAACATGTTAGCATGAGAACACGCCATTTCCTAGTGTGCTAAGAAACTTCATCCTTACTCTGAGTGGAGATCTCCTTATCTACGAACCTTCCACTCACTGCTCCAGATTCTGGAACTCTGGGCCCACACAGGTCAATTTTGATCCCTCTTCTACATACATAGTCCTTCAGATGAGTCAAGATGACTGGTCACCTCCAAGAAACTTTTTAAAGTAAAGCTAGGCTGTTTTCAAAGATTAATCCTTAAGATCCTTTTTGTGGCTATTTGGCCCAGGGTTAAAAGATTGTCTATTCTAGTGCTGCTCTTTCTTCCTTGCAGTGTTCAGAAGCAAACACAAGTAGTGAGGCGTTTCTGTCGGCTTCGCAAAGATGACTGGTCACCTCCAAGAAACTTTTTAAAGTAAAGTTAGGCTGTTTTCAAAGATTAATCCTTAAGATCCTTTTTGTGGCTATTTGGCCCAGGGTTAAAAGATTGTCTATTCTAGTGCTGCTCTTTCTTCCTTGCAGTGTTCAGAAGCAAACACAAGTAGTGAGGCGTTTCCGTCGGCTTCGCCTCGCTAGTACGGCTTCCAGCTAATGCCTGCTACTGCTGCTGCTGCTGCTAAGTCACTTCAGTCGTGTCCGACTCTGTGTGACCCCATAGACGGCAGCCCACCAGGCTCCCCCATCCCGGGAATTCTCCAGGCAAGAACACTGGAGTGGGTTGCCATTTCCTTCTCCAATGCATGAAAGAGAAAAGTGAAAGTGAAGTCGCTCAGTCTGTCCGACTGTTAGCGACCCCATGGACTGCAGCCCACCAGGCTACTCCGTCCATTGGATTTTCCAGGCAAGAGTACTGGGGTGGGGTGCCTAGACATGCTCAAAAATTGGAGCAGTGGTCCCTGCTTGTGACTTTTCAATACTTGAGGGTATTTCCAGTTTACACAAAATTCATAGAACACTTGTAGCTCACATTAATTGTAAAAATAAACAGATGCCCTAGGGCATTGTAGGAACACACAAAATTCCAGGTTGCAATTCCAGACAAGTTGAAAATCACTGGCTCATTTAGACATTTGTCTTCTACTTCCTAAATACTTTAGTTACCTTGCCTTTAAAAAAAAATTCTCTGAATGCTATTGATTTCTATTCTGTATTTGACAGCCATGGTTTTGTTTTATTTATTTATTTTTTTAGACAATACGGTGCGGCATGCTGAATCTTAGTTCCTTAACTAGGGATCGAATCCAGTCCCCACCCCCACCCCCTCGCATCCCACACTGGGAGAATGAAGTCTTAACCACTAAACCACCAGGGAAGCCCTCAGACATGAATATTTTTGTAAGTGCTGCTGATGACATCACTGACACAGCGGACATGAGTTTGAGCAAACTCAGGGAGACAGTGATGGACAGGGAAGCCTGGTGTGCTGTTCATGGGGCCACAAAGAATTGGACACAACTTGGTGACTAAACAACGACTGGTATTGCTACATATTTCCATTTATCTTATTTACTTGAGTGCCTGCTATGTATGTGACACCTAAAAGCATGTGGCAAACAAGAACCAAAGCAAAAAACAGGAGATGAGCTTGTCCATACCACAGTATGCAACAAAATCCCTCATTTTGAAGAAACACTAAGATACAGGACAGTGTGGGTGACTTGCCTTTAGAGGGGGGCAGAATTGGAACCCCATCCCCCATATTCACAGACCTGAAAAAGACCATTGATAGTTTAAAACCTCGTTTTGCAACCCAACTTGTTCAAAGTAAATAAAATGTTGTTTGCGTAAGTAATTAATCAAGAATTACATGGAAGGTTTATTATGAGGCCAATAGCAAGCAGTCTCCTGAGGCATTCAGCAACTCTCTCTTTCAGCATATAATTACTTAAGTTAAAATTATTTACTAAATTAAGTCATTCCTTTTGTGATATCTCCAAGACTTCAAGTAATTGGTTGGATTCACTTTAGTTCGGTGTTTTATAAAGGAAAAAAATAGTGCTACATAATGAATTAATGGTGCAATTAACTATAAATTTAGCACTTCAGAAACACATTTTTTAATGACTAAGAAATGGTACAAAGAGCCCTGCATGGTTTCTTTGGTTGATTTTTTTAAAACCTAGGCATCATTTTCCATCTTGCTTAATGCAGCAATGCTGGGGAAGTGTTAGCACAGCATAACATTATTTTCCATTTACCAAGAGTCAGCAACATGAAAAGCCCATTTCACGCAGAGCGATAGCCACAGGTCCCTGCCCAGGGATCACTGTGGATTGGTTGATTTTTTTAAAACCTAGGCATCATTTTCCATCTTGCTTAATGCAGCAATGCTGGGGAAGTGTTAGCACAGCATAACATTATTTTCCATTTACCAAGAGTCAGCAACATGAAAAGCCCATTTCAAGCAGAGCGATAGCCACAGGTGCCTGCCCAGGGATCACTGTGGGAACCACTTTGGCCTCAAGGCAAGTCCAATTCTGTCCTTTCTCTCCTCTGCTCCCACTGTAAGGACAGGGTCTCCTGGTAGTAGTGCCTGCCCTGGGCCCTCCTGGGGTAGGCAGGAAGAGTAATGATCAGCCTCCTAGAGCTTCCTCCCTGCAAGCCACACATCCCTGTTCTAACGATGAGAAAATAGTGAAGAATAAAACCTGGGCTAACTAATACCTTTAATGAACTATTTTGTGGTGTTCTTAATTCTTAGGAATAAAATGCAAATCATTGGGTTTTAAGAGCAAGAAAGAAAACCAAATTCTCCTCATTAAACATTACTGACACAATGGACATGAATTTGAGCAAACTTCGGGAGATAGGGAAGGACAGGGAAGCTTGGTGTGTGGCAGTCCGTGGGGTCACAAAGAGTCATACATGACTTAGAGACTCAACAGCAGCAGCAGAAGGTTGATATCTCGCAAGGATAGGTCCTATCACTGTATATTTCCCCCCCATTTGGGGGTTCCTAGCCACAGAATAGGAAGTGAGCATCCATCACATGCCAGGCTGTGGGGTCTTTCAAGGATGTTATCTCACTCCATTCTCATGACTACTCCATGACGTTGGTGTGGCAAGTGTCGGCTCACCACTACTTTTCCCATACCATGTAGCTTCTTTGCAACACATCCAGAATGGTACCCCCTCCCTCATCTTCACCCACAACACATATTCTCTCCAAGAAGAGATCAAGAATTTCTTTCTTTTTTTTTAATGTGGACCATTTAAAAAGTCTTTATTGAAATTGTTACAATAGCTTCTGGTTTATGTTTTGGTTTTTTGGCTGTGAAGCATGTGAGATCTTAGCTCTCTAACCAGGGGTTGAAACTGCACCCCCTGAGTTGGAAGTGCAGGGTCTTAATCACTGGACTGTCAGAGAAGTCCCAAGAATTTCTTTTAAATACTCTCTGGGATACATCCTCCAACTTTGCTTCAGACATAATGACCGAAGTCCAAATGACCCTAAAACTCAAGAAAATCCATTATTTGTTACTTAGTTGGGTTTCTGTAGTTAGTATAGTTTCTAAACGCAGGAAAGTAAACATGTTTGTTGTAGAAAGAAATAATTTTACCAGTAAGCACTGAAAAAAAAATGTACTTGGAACTTCACCATAAGTAAACATAATATTCATCAATCTCTCTCCTATTGGTTCTATTTCTCTGGAGAACAATGACTAATACACCCTCCCCCATGCTTGCTGTCCAGACGTGACCCCCACTTTCAGAGAGTTCAAGAGTTATTGGATGACATCAACATCTCTGCAATTCACTCTGTTGCAAAATAAGGAAGAGACAGAGGTGGGTTGAGATGCTTTGAATCCATATTAAGGATCTGGCAGATTATTCTAAGGACAATGGGAAACTATTGGTGCATTTTAGTAGGAAAAAAGGGTATGGCTAGGTTTGCTTTGTTCAAAGATCATATTAAAAAATTATATTAAAAAACATAAATAAGGACTTCCCTGGAGGTCCAGTGGTTAAGAAACTGCCTACCAATGCAGGGGACAGAGGTTCAGTCCCTGGTCCAGGAAAATTCCACATGCCTTGGAGCAACTAAGCTCGTGCCCACAACTACTGAGCCCACGCTCTAGGCCCATGAGTCCGCGCACCTAGAGCTTGTGCTCTGCAACAAGAGAAGCCACAGCAGAGAGGAGCCCACACACAACAACGAGAGAAAGCCTGCGTACAGCATCAGCCTAGCACAACGAAAAATAAATTTTAAAAAATTTTGTAAAGAAACAGATACTTTAAAAAAATACAAAAACAGCACATCACAGAGTGAATGGACTGGAAGATGTCAAGAGCAGGAAGAGCACGTAGGCGGTTACTGCAATTGTCTAGTGAAGAGAGAGTGGTTGCAGGCCTCCAGTGGTGGCAGGAGAGACAAAGACGTGGGTAGATGGCACAGACTGGCAGGACTTGGCGAGTGAATGGGGGTAGGAAGGGAGGGACACAGGATCACTTCCTAGATCCTGGCTGGACAACCCTCCCTGAGACATAGGGCTGGAAGGGGTGGAGATAGTAAAGAAACAGATACTTAAAAAAAATACAAAAACAGCACATCACAGAGTGAATGGACTGGAAGATGTCAAGAGCAGGAAGAGCACGTAGGCGGTTACTGCAATTGTCTAGTGAAGAGAGAGTGGTTGCAGGCCTCCAGTGGTGGCAGGAGAGACAAAGACGTGGGTAGATGGCACAGACTGGCAGGACTTGGCGAGTGAATGGGGGTAGGAAGGGAGGGACACAGGATCACTTCTTAGATCCTGGCTGGACAACCCTCCCTGAGACATAGGGCTGGAAGGGGTGGAGATGGCATGTTCTGTCCTGCACGTGCTGAGCACGAGGGCCCTGTGAGGTCTCCCAGGGAGCTGCTTATGAAGTGTCCATGGGTCCGGGGTCGGGGGTGGGGGCAGATCAGAGCTGGAGTGACGGATGTGAGAGTTGTGGCAATACGGCTGCTGGCCAGAGTCATAGGAGTGGCTGAGATCCTGCTAGGAGAATGTGCAGTGATAAATGAAGAGGCCTTAGTGCAGAGCACTCCAGAGAGCCCTCCTCAGACTCGCCGATCACCCAGCCCCCTCAGTGATCATGAGCTGGAGCAGGGCCCTCACCCTGCCCCCTTTGCATTCCTTCACTCCAACTTCAGGCCCTATCCACTTCTCAGAGACCACGGCAATAACCTGATCTCATACTCTCTTCCTTTAGTTTACTTTTCCTTTTTTTTTTTTTTTGGCATGCCACACGCTTTCATAGCTTAGTTACCTGACCAGGGATTGAACCCGGGTTCACTGCAATGGAAGCATGGAGTCTGAAAACCTGGACCGCCAGGGAAGTCCCTGGTTTACCTTTCTCATCTTTGCCACGCTGATTTTCGCAAGGTGTGGACTCCTGTTTTCAGCGTTTCCCCATTCCCTGCCAAATAAGGTATAATCACTTCCTCCCAAGATCCAGGCCTGCTGTACGATGCTCTCAGATGACCCAGGCATAGCTTTGCTGCTGTTGTGTATTTTCTCTGCTCTCCATCAAAGGTGATACACAGTACGTGACCTTGCATAAGTCATTTAACCTTCTTCTCCACTTTTCCATCTTTTGCATCCTATGGGGGATGACAAAGGGATTCACAACCCTGAACAAAAAGGGCATGCCTCAGGGCTCAGAGACAGATGTCTACCTCTGACATTGTTTTTCCCCAGGCTTCAGGATCTGTTGCTGTGACGTCAGTAGGCAAATGAATTGAGGACCTGGTGGAGAGGGAAGGCGGTGAGCCCTTCAGCCCTTGAGAAGGAAGTATCTCTGTGGCCAGCCAACCACTTCAGACAAATGGAGCCTTAGTCCATTCAGAGGGAACTTTAGGAAGGAAAATTCTATTTGCATCTTTAATTACTTAAAACAATGTATCAATATATTTGGGTTTCCCTGATGGCTCAGACAGTAAAGAATCTGCCTGCAGTGCAGGAAACTTGGGTTCGATTCCTGGGTCGGGATCTATAGTAGTGTGAGGCAGCCCTGGAGGGGGAATGGAACTTGCCATCTTAGAGAAACAGATATAAACAAAGATCCCAAGGTGCATGAAAGAGAGCTCTTTGGAATAGGCTGCTTCTGCTGGAGCATGGTATGAATGGCAGAAAACTCCTCTGACAAGATTTGTTGAGCATCTACTAAGTGCTAGACACTGTTATATATGCTGAGTAAAACAGTGAACAAACTAGACAAAAATCAAGGCTCTCATGGAACTTACCCTACAGGAAGGAGATAGATTTTTAAAAATAGTATCTAAGTAGATTGTATGCTATGTTAGAAGGTGTGTTAAGTGCTGTATAGAAAAGAGAACCAAGTAAGAAAGATGGAGAGGGATGGAAGGGATTGAATTTTTTTGTAAGGCTACCAGAGCAGGCATCATAGAGAAGGGTGTCATTTGAGCCAAAGGGTTGAAGGAGATGGAAATGAGGCATGTGGACATCTGGGGAAAGGGCGTTTCAGCAGAAAGAGGAGTGAACAGTGCAAAACCCCAGGCAGGAGCTTGCCTGACACATTGGAGAAAGAGAAAGGAGACCAGCTTGGCTGGAACAGAGTGACCAGGGGGCAGAGCAATAGGTGCTGAAGTTTGGAGTGAAGAGTCACTTTGAGAAGTGCCTTGGAACGGCCCCACTGGAAGCTTTAGGGAATGAGGCATGTGGACATCTGGGGAAAGGGCGTTTCAGCAGAAAGAGGAGTGAACAGCGCAAAACCCCAGGCGGGAGCTTGCCTGACACATTGGAGAAAGAAGAAGGAGACCAGCTTGGCTGGAACAGAGTGACCAGGGGGCAGAGCAGTAGGTGGTGAAGTTAGGGGTGAAGAGTCACTTTGAGAAGTGCCTTGGAATGGCCCCACTGGAAGCTTCGGGGGCAGAGGAATGATTCCACTTCTGTTATAAAAGCAGCCCTCTGATGGCTGGGAGGAGAGTCCGTCATGAAGGGGGCGGGACCACGACAGCAGTGCTGGGCGGAAGGTCATTGCCACCGCCCAGGCAGGAAGATGGTGCCTGGGACCAGACTGTCAGTGGTAGAGGGGGTGAGAGGGAATGGATTCCAGACAGACTCTAAAATACACGTGTGCTAGGTCACTTCAGTCGTGTCCGACTCTACAACCCCATTCACTGTAGCCTGCCAGGTTCCTCATCCATGGCTTCTCCAGGCAAGCATACTGGAATGGATTGTCATGCCCTCCTCCAGAGCATCTTCCCTCTGAAGATATAGACAAGATTTACTAATGGGCTGGATATGGAGGATGAGAGAAAGACTGCCATCAAGGTTTTTGCTCTGACCTACTAGAAGGAAGGAATTGTCATTTTCTAAGTCAGAAAAAGCTGAGGATAGAGTCTGGGGACTCTAAGGAATTACACACACACACACACACACATCTCAATCTGGAGTTTAGAAAGAAAAGTCAAAGCTGAAAAAGTAGATTGGGGTCCAGATCATAAAGACTTTCCTCCACGATAATAACAGTGAAAACCAGCCCCTCCTCTTCTCTCCGTCACCACCATCTGCTCCTCCCACTGTTGGGAATTTCCACGTGCCCAGCTGTGTGCTCACATCATTCACGTCACCTCCTTTACTTCTCACAGTGGCCCCGTGAGGCAACCAGGACAATCTCCACTTTGCAGATGGGGAATCCCCTGGGCTTAGGCTCACACAGCTGGAAAGAACTTCATTCTGCAGGCAGTGAGGAGCCGTTAAAAGTGGAGAATAACGTGGTCAGATACTTACTTCAGATACATTGCTCAGAGGGTAGCACAGAAGGTAAAACAGGATGGGACGAGAGCAGTGGAGCTTGGGGGGCACTACAACAACTCAAGAGTCCAAAAAAGAGACGATGTGGAAGTGAGGGTCTAAGAGTGACCGGGTAGCATGACAAGGCTGGGCAACCCGTTGAGTGGGGATGTGAGGGGAAGATCCATGATGTCAGTGGGCTTCTGGAGGAAGGGGGGTGCCACTTGCTCAGGTGGGGAACAGAGCGGGATGATTGGGGCCTGGCAGGTGGATGCAAAAGCATCATATCAGGAGTGAGGGAGGGGATGCTGGGACAGCTGGGATCAACCAGGATAGCTTTTCCCTGGGAGGCTTTGGAACTTAACTGCAGACTAGAGAGCCACTGAGATTTGAGTCGGATAAGTGTGGTCACATTTAGCACAGTTCTCTGTGCTTTGCGAGGGCTGGACTGGAGCCTCTGTGTGTACCACACAGTTATAACCATCTGCGCACAGCAGCTACTTAACACAAGAATCCACACTCTCCCCCCTTCCCACCCCGCTCTTTTGGCCAATTTATCAGGCATACGCGCAGATTTTTTTTTTTCCGACACAAGCACATTGTGCAAAGAGGTTGAATACACTGAATAAATCCATTCAGTATTTCTATAGAATTTTTAAAAATCCAACTCATGACAAGTAACAGCCCACTTACTTCTCCACAACTCACGACTCCCCACCATCCCACTGTCTGCCCTTACTGGGATAATGAGTAATTGTGTTCCAACATGCATTAGGCTAAAACGCTTCTCTTCACCCAGCTTCAGTCATTCTCAGAACCCAGACCCTAATCTGACTTCATCATCATTAAGCAGCCAAAGCAGCTGCCACAGTGAAGACGGGGAAAGGAACAGGCTGGGGAGAAGAGCAACGTTTCTCGTTTCTCGGAGAAACAAAAGAATCTCTTCTCTGATCAAGGGGCCCGGCGCGAGAGGAGGAAGGGAGCACGCGCAGAGCTGACTAAAATAAAATTGCCAGTTAGGCCTTCTTCTCATTAGTTTTTCTTTCACATTTCACATTAGCACAGAGAAAGGAAGATGAATTAAGAGTTAAATGCTCCAAAATAACTGAAGCAATCTTTAAATAAGACTTAAATGTGCTCTACGTTTCCACCAAAACCCCTCTGTTTCCTGTGGCCCTTTTGCTCTCTTTGACCTCTGGGCCTCTCTTTCTTTTTTTAAACTGTTATTGGAGTATGTGCTTTACAATGCTGTGTTAGCTTCTGCTGTATAACAAGGAGAATCAGCTATACATACACACATATCGCCTCTTTCCTGAGGGGATATATTTCCTTCCCATTTCCATCACCATGGAGCCCCAGAGAGAGTTCCCTGTGCTACACAGTAGGTCCTCATTCGTATCTGTTTTACGCATGGGAGTGTATATATGTCAATCTCAATCTCCCAACTCATGCCACCTCCTCTTTTTCCTCCCCCCACTTGGGGTTCATACATTTGTTCTCTATGTCTGAGCCTCTATTTCTACTTTGCAAACAGGTTCATCTGTACCGCAGTGCTATTTACAATATCCAGGATATGGAAGCAACCTAAATGTCCATCAACAGAGGAATGGATAAAGATGTGGTACATGTACACTGTGGAGTATTACTTGGCCATAAAAAAAGAGTGAAATAATGCCACTTGCAGAGACATGGATGGACCTAGACACTGTCATACAGAGTGGAGTTCTTACTTTTTGAGGCGATCACATTGTGCAAAGAGATCGAATGCCTCTTTCTCTTGCTCTCATGGCCCTTTTCTCCCATCTTCTCTCTAGGTTCTGCCATGTCCTCTGCTTGTACACTTTCTTTTCCCCAATGGCTGGCTTGATCCTCTCTTTGAGACTCTTCCCACTTCTGGAGGTGGCAGGTCCTTTCCAGCTTCCAGTCCTTGACCACAGAACTTCATTTGTGACCTTCCTTCCCCATCTTTCCCCATCCCAAGCCCAAGCTTTCTGGCGTCTGGCCTCAGAGGCCACCAGAAACCAGATTTCTAGCAACAGAAAGCCTGTTGTTGTCAGATGGAAATAGATGATATAAATGAAACAAATGCTTCAACTCATAATTAAAATAAGCCAAGTGAAGCAGCAAAACAAGACAGATTCATGGTTTGGAGAGCTGAGGATGAAGACCCCCTCCTCCCACTTCTCTGCTGGCACAACGCCCCAGAAGTATATTGACTGGCTGATCAATTCTCAGATTCTAGGTAGATGGGCTGGTGATAAACGATTAGTCCACGGCTCCTCCTTGGAGGCTGCAGGCCTGGCTAATGCACCCTGAACAGTCCCCTGTTTCCAAATACCTTGCCCGAATTGTTTATCTCACTTCCCTCCCGACTTTTGTTTCCAGCTACAGGGAACTCCTAAGTAGAAAATCAATAGGCACTTTAATTACTGCCCCCCAATTCATCAGGGCCTCAACTGTAATTACTCTGCCTGAGCCGGGAGCCAATAAACTGAGACAGCCAAGCACTGGGTACAAGATGACGAGAGGCTGAAGATTGTGACTCAGCCTGGGTGGAGCCTCCTTAGACCACCTGCCCATCTTCCCGCTGCCCCCTTGCCAGGTCCCTTTCCCTGGTGGGAGGGAAGTTCCCAAAAGGGCAGGTGGGGTTCCAAGCTGGCAGGGGACATAGTTGAACACAAGGACAACTCTTTTTCTCTCTGTCTTTTATCCCATCAACCTCCTCTAAGACCTTGCTACTCAAAGTGTAGCCCATGGACCAATGTCTTCAGCATCCTCTGGGAAAATGTTAGTGGTATAGATGCTTAAGCCCCACTTAGATGTATTGAATCCGTAGTAGTAGTACTGTTAGTTGCTTAGTCGAGTCCAACTCTTTGCAACCCTTGCCAGGCTCCTCTGTCCGTGGAATTCTCCAGGCAAGAATTCTGGAGTGGGTTGCCATTCCCTTCTCCAGGGGATCTTCCCAACCCAGGGGTTGAACACAGGTCTCCTGCACTGGAGGCAGATTCTTTACCATCGAACTCACCAGGGAAACCCTAAATACTGAATCAGATGTTGTGCTTAATAAAATGCCCACGTTAAAGGATAGGATACACTGCTTTAGAATCACACTGGTCATGTTTGCTTGGCTAGGGCTGGTGGGGAGGTTGGGCAGTACTCTCAGTATCCATTCCATGGCCTGTCAGACTTCATGCCACCCACAAAGTCTTCCCCAAGCTCTTTTTAGGTTGCAAGGGGCTCATAGACGCTATAAAGTTCTTTTCCTCTTCATTCTTTTCCTTCCACCTCTTCCCAAAGGCAGGTAATCTGAGGGTCTGAGAGTTGGAAGTCTGCCTGGGAATCCTGCCTCTGTTGTCCCCTAAAGGAAGCCTGAAAGACCATCTGCCTAGACTTAGGGTCCTGTTCCCTGGCCCCAAGTGCCCTAAGGCTGACATGCTCCTGACTAGTTCCCTCCTCATCTTTGCTGACAAGATTCATTCATCCTCAGACGATGGATCTCAGGGACATCCTTGGGATTCCTTCCAGGGACTATGCTGTTCCCATAGGATGATGCTGGAATAAGAATTGATCTCCTGGGATCCCTTTAAAACAGCCAGGGCTGATGAATTGCCTCCCCCAGGAAAACAGGAATTCATCTTTGGGACAGCTCAGAATGAAGGACTTCCTTGCGATGGGTAAATTCATAATCCATGTGGGTCAGGAATTGATTTGCCTTTCATGCTACTCTGGCTTAGAGGCCAATTATGGTAGCAAAGTGAGCCAGATACCTGAGGAGGCTGTGTTTCTCATGAGAAAAAGCTGGGCTGTACCTGCCCTATTTCCTGCACACACATCAGCCAGGGCTTTGAGTCTGAGCACGGAGCCTATTGACTCAACTGATCAATTTTTCCAGGCGCAGGCAGCCAGGCCGATGAAAAATGACTTTGTTGCCCATCAGCACACCCCACCCAGACACTGGCTCATGCAAATGGAACAATTCTCCATTGAGGAATGGCTTCTAAGCTTCTCTCTCTCCTTCTGCCTCCCCGCTGAGCCCTCTGCTCTTCTCTCTCTGCTTTCTCTCCAAGCTGGTGCACTCCCTCCATCTCAGCCATCACTTCTACAGAGGGGCATTCTCAATATGCCCCAAAGCTGGGTCTGCGCCCAAGCTTTATACTCACATGGCTCTAGCTGGGTGTTCCTATCTGATAGCCCAATAACTAGTATCCTTAAACTTGAGGTATCTCAAAGTAAAACTATCTTCCTCCCACATTCTGTCCATGCCAACCTCAATTTCCACCCAATGACTATCACTCTTGTGACTGGTGCCTAGGTTCCCACCTCATCCATCATGACTTATACAATCCCTTGGACAATCAATCCCAGAGGCACTCAATGCCTTTCAAGGGACTCTCCCCTATCTATCCCATTCTTTTCCCATTGTCATCACCTTTATTCAAAACCTGTTCATATTGAACCTGGGTGCTTGCAATAGCCCCAGTCTGAAAGCCCCAAGTCCTTCCCCAGTGCCCATGGGTCTCAATCCATGCTACACAATAGAATCACCCAGGGAGACTTTAGAGAACACTAATGATGAGACCAAAGACTAAGCCCAGTGAAACCAGAATGGCTGGATGGGGGGCCCAGGTGCTTGCCATTTGAAAGGCTACTGTGGTGACTCCAATACAGAGCCAGGGTTGAGGACCATTCCTCTGGTCAACCTCAGCTACTTGCTTTGTACAACCACCCTGTCTAGTCTTTCCTCTGTTATTAAGTCCCACCCTTCCGCCTGCCTAAGATGACCTCAATTTTTCCCTCCAGTGATGGAAACCCTATCTTTTGAGACTCA
>SJYX01019569.1:66420-103848 GCA_006410675.1 Oreotragus oreotragus
TTGAATAAAGGACTGAGTATATCAAGATTTTTATCATAGGCTATTTTTTACTACTCCTAAAAATACTTCCAAATTAAAAAATCAATTCACTAAGAAGTGTGACACTTAGGGTCATGGGCCCAGCGCCTCCTACGGTGTAGTTAAATACAGAGACATCTGTTTTCCTAACTACCCTTGTCACAGGCCCTTGCTGTGACATTTAAACCATGTCCCTTTTGTCAGGTGTTAAAGCCAAGAGCATGGATGTCACAGTTTCACTGTCTTCACATGGCTGGCCTCATGGGTGAACATGAGTGCTCATGTGTGCACATGTGTATGCATATGAGCACACACACACACACACACACACACACATATACACAGAGCTAATGAAGCGTGCTGCCCTCTCATGGTCACCTGCATAGTCAAGAAAACCAGAGTCCCCAGTGAAGATTCTCAGAACCAGCACTCCAAGGACAGCCAGGGCCTAGAAATCCTCTCTACACCCCTCTGTAATACCTGGCAGAGGATGATGTCCCTTAAGTACCAAAGGTTCCTATTGTCTGTATGTAGCAGCTGGTCTCTTTTAGACAGCCACCTAATGAATTAACAAAATATATTTTGCAAAAGAGGAGATGAACCTGGGGAATTCTAGAGCAAAAAAAAAAAAAAAAAGGATGGGGGAGAAGTTCAAGGATTCTGAGAGCATGGGTCAAAAAGGCATCTTTTTGCCTTTGTAGACCAGAAGACATCTGCCAAGCTCCCCCGCTCCCCAGAGAAGAGACTTTTCTTCTCTCTTTGATGGGGGCATTAACACTCTTGCCCCATCCTGAATAAGATGAAAAATTGAGTTTCCAGTACTCAAGGGGTCAAACAAATCCAGAACCTCGTAAGAGTTAGAAGGGGCTAACCCTGCCCCAGCCCCTCCCCAGCCACCCCTCTGCTAGAGCCTTCTCTGGCCTGAGTCCCCCAGGCTCTGAAAAAAAAAAAAAAAGGATGGGGGAGAAGTTCAAGGATTCTGAGAGCATGGGTCAAAAAGGCATCTTTTTGCCTTTGTAGACCAGAAGACATCTGCCAAGCTCCCCCGCTCCCCAGAGAAGAGACTTTTCTTCTCTCTTTGATGGGGGCATTAACACTCTTGCCCCATCCTGAATAAGATGAAAAATTGAGTTTCCAGTACTCAAGGGGTCAAACAAATCCAGAACCTCGTAAGAGTCAGAAGGGGCTAACCCTGCCCCAGCCCCTCCCCAGCCACCCCTCTGCTAGAGCCTTCTCTGGCCTGAGTCCCCCAGGCTCTGTGCTCATCTAAATGCTCATTTGTGTTTCTGGATGAATAATCTCTGAAAGCAACTAAAATAGATGAGTCTTTTATCCTGACTCACAGCACTTGCACTCCAAGGAGCACCAAGTAATTAGAAAACATTATCCTGTTCATCCCATAAAACCCCCAGGAGAGTAAGGCAGGTGGCAAAGACTGCCACTGCCCCTTTGAAGTGCAGAAACTAAAGGTTTAGGTTGGGGATGAGGTGGCCAAGGTCACAGGCAAAAGCAAGGGGCAGAGCAGACAGAACCTGCAGTGCTGGTCAGTTTTTCAAATCTGGGCAGTTTTTAGTAAGCTGAGTTGGCCTGGCAGCTTGGCAAAGTCTTGGAGACTTTTCTTCTCTCTTTGATGGGTGCAATAACACTCTCACCCCATCCTGCATAAGATGATAAACTGAGATTTCAGTGCTTGAAAGGTCACAAATCCAGAACCTTATAAGAGTTAGAAGATCTGTCGGGCTTCCCTGCAGCTCAGAATCCACGTGCACTGCAGGAGACCCTGGTTGGATTCCTGAGTTGCAAAGATCCCCTGGAGAAGGGATAGGCTACGCACTCCAGTATTCAGTATTCCTGGGCTTCCCTGGTGGCTCAGCCATTAAAGACCTGGGTTTAATCTCTGGGTTGGGAAGATCCCCTGAAGAAGGGAACAGCAGCCCACTCCAGTATTCTTGCCTGGAGAATTCCATGGACAGAGGAGTCTGACAGGCTACAGTTCATGGGGTCACAAAGAACTGGACACGACTAAGTGACTGGCATTTTCACTTTCACTTAGAGATCTGTCACGCAGCTTCTTCATTTAAACTGAAGCCCAGGAAGATTATGATTTATCCAAGGCTACACTGGTTGTTCAAGGCCAAGGTAGGTCTAGAATTCAGGTCTCCTGAGTCTATCCAGTGTGTCTTCAGGATGTAAACATCACCCTACAACAGAGTCCATGTCTCCATTTCCATCACCATCTCAGAGTGCTAGGCAGGAAGGATACTACTGACCAAGGGCTTCCCTGAATTTTACTATCAGGGACATGTATTTGTGCCTCCCATCAAGGCCTGCAACCTGCTCAACTGCAGATAAGGAGGTCACAGGAGCCCGTAGCTGTTTGTTGCTAAGGTCACCCCCAGGTCTTTCTGTGGCCTCACTTCCCTGTCCTCTCTCTCCCTGTGTGTCTCTCTCCATTCTCCTTCAGTCCCCTCTTGTCTCCAGCCCTCACCCTACAGAAGCTTGGGTGAGGAAAAGCCCAAAGGAGAGCAGGTGGTGCAGACACCAGCCCACCTGCCCAGTGCCCCCAGCATCAGAAGAGGTGGCAGCCCTGTGTAGGCTGTGGCCTACCTCTTGAGTTGCAGACAAGGGTAGAGGGGGGAGTCGAGGGATGATCTAAAAAGACCAGGCTACACTCCCATGGGGGGTCTGCTTAATAGCAGATGCCGGAACCTGAGGCAGCATTGCACAGTGGTCAGGGTCTTGTCTGCAAAATTCCAATCTGAGATTCACAGCTGTCATTACCAGCTGTGAGAATGAAGATGGATTACTTTACCTCCCTTAGTTTTCCCATCAACATGAGGCAACCAATACGAGGATGCAATACATTAATATACGGAAAGTACATAGACTAGTCCTGCAACAAAGCAAGCATTCAAAAAAGTGTTAATTAATTTTGCTGTTCTTCTTGTCTGGCCCCTGGCAGCTTATCTGGAATGACGAGCCTTGCAGTAAAGATGTCTGAGTCCNCAGGAGCCCGTAGCTGTTTGTTGCTAAGGTCACCCCCAGGTCTTTCTGTGGCCTCACTTCCCTGTCCTCTCTCTCCCTGTGTGTCTCTCTCCATTCTCCTTCAGTCCCCTCTTGTCTCCAGCCCTCACCCTACAGAAGCTTGGGTGAGGAAAAGCCCAAAGGAGAGCAGGTGGTGCAGACACCAGCCCACCTGCCCAGTGCCCCCAGCATCAGAAGAGGTGGCAGCCCTGTGTAGGCTGTGGCCTACCTCTTGAGTTGCAGACAGGGGTAGAGGGGGGAGTCGAGGGATGATCTAAAAAGACCAGGCTACACTCCCATGGGGGGTCTGCTTAATAGCAGATGCCGGAACCTGAGGCAGCATTGCACAGTGGTCAGGGTCTTGTCTGCAAAATTCCAATCTGAGATTCACAGCTGTCATTACCAGCTGTGAGAATGAAGATGGATTACCTTACCTCCCTTAGTTTTCCCATCAACATGAGGCAACCAATATGAGGATGCAATACATTAATATACGGAAAGTACATAGACTAGTCCTGCAACAAAGCAAGCATTCAAAAAAGTGTTCATTAATTTTGCTGTTCTTCTTGTCTGGCCCCTGGCAGCTTATCTGGAATGACGCGCCTTGCAGTAAAGATGTCTGAGTCCCAGGCTCCCTCATTAGAAAAGCTGTGATGGGAATGAATGGCCCCAGGAGCCCTGCTGGAAGATAGACTGACTTTTCCTTCCTCTCCCATCTCCCAACACCCTCCCTATCACTGCAACCAGTGCTCAGACCAGGTCCATGGTGGACTCCAATGGAGTCAAATGTGTTTTCCTCCTAAGTCTTTTCATTTTTACAAGGTCATAGGGAAAAAAAAAAAAAAAACCACTGCTGAAAATGCCCCAGTCTTAACAAAGGGGAATAGCACACGGAGAGGAAGGGCTTGCCCAGTAAGTGAGGTCCTTTCCAGGACCACCCCACTCATTTCTGCCCCAAAAGGGAGATTTGGGCTTTTTCTAGAATTTTCTCACCTACAATTTTGAACCAAATTGTGTCATCTTCAAATTCATGTTGAAGCCCCCAGTTGACTCTTGGAGCCTGGGCCCTTATGGAGTTAATTAGGGATCAGTGAAGTCATAGTCCATGGACAGAGGAGCCTGGAAAGCTACAGTCCATGGGGTTGCAAAGAGTCCTACACAACTGAATGACACTTTTTTCAAGGTAGTCATAAGGGTGGGTCTTGATCCACAAGATCAGTGTCCTTGTAAGAGGAAAAGAGGCCAGAGCTATCTTTCTCTCTCTCCCCACCGTGTGCAAGAAGACAGCCATCTATAAGTAGGAAAAGAATCTTCACCAGGAATAGAATCAGCCAGCCCCCTGATCTTGGACACCCAACCTCTAAACTGTGATATAAATTCTTATTGGTTAGGCTATCCAGTCTGTGGCATTTTGTCTGCAGTCTGGGCAGATGAACTCACCTCCCATCCACAAGTCATTGTCTTTCAGCCCCCATGGGACACCTGCCCAAGCCAGACACCAAGCTCCAGGCTCAGACCTTGCCAAGGTATTTACAAATAAATAAAGGAAGGAGGCATATAAATGGAGCTTCCCAGGTGACTCGGTGGTAAAAAATCTGCTTGCCAATACAAGAGACACTAGAGACAGGTTCAATCCCTGAGTCAGGAAGATTTCCTAGAGTAGGAAATGACATTGCACTCCAGTATTCTTGCTTGGAAAATTCCATGGACAGAGGCGCCTTGGAGGACTACAATCCATAGGGTTGCAAAGAATCAGACAAGACCGAGTACTCACAGGCAATCACGCAGATGTATAAATAGGCTGGTGTCTCATCAACGATCTCAAAAGGCATAAAGAAATAAGTGGCTAAATCGAGTTATTGCAATGAAAACAGGAAGTGGTAGATTTTAGTTTCCACAAAGCTTCTGGAAGCAGTGGACTTTGAGCATGGCCTGGAGAAAGGAGAACCATGTGTCAATCAGAGGGAAAGCAGACATTCTTGTTTGGTCTCATTAGAGGTTTCGGAAAACTCTAAATCTCCGTTACTGGTTTAAATGAGCTCACTAGTGCTTTCAGACCCGTTATTCAAGATCTAGGTCATGTTTCTCCTTTTCCATGAAAATTTCCCAAGAAACTTTCAAAGTTTCTGTGTACACTGTGTTGGACTTGGCCGTCCACCTGTCTGACCCTCTCAGTTAACAGATTAAGGAAACCAGGGCTCAGGGAGGTGTGGGAGCTGGATTTTGAGTTGTCTTCTTGGTTGCATGTATCTTCTTTGCTGGGTGACTTTCTGAGCCCCTTGCTTTATACTTCTCCTGGACATGTACACGCCTGATTCCTGCTGAGCCTTCAAGGCTCAACTCGAATTTCACCTCTTGGAGACAGTCGCCTGTCTCTGCCTCCCCACACGCCAGTTGTCTTTAACACCTGACCCTATTTCATTGTCTTCCTAGATAGCACTTTTCAGTCTAGAATAATCTTATTTAATTATTTGTGTACATGTCCATTATCCGTCTCCTTGAATGAGAGTGTCAGCTCCTTGAAAGCAGACCTATTCTTGCTGTCTCTGCCTCCCCACACGCCAGTTGTCTTTAACACCTGACCCTATTTCATTGTCTTCCTAGATAGCACTTTTCAGTCTAGAATAATCTTATTTAATTATTTGTGTACATGTCCATTATCCGTCTCCTTGAATGAGAGTGTCAGCTCCTTGAAAGCAGACCTATTCTTGCGCACCCAGCCTGACACATAGTAAGCACTCAGTAAATACTTGAGATGCACTGAGCTGTGCTCTTAGTGACTCGGACTGGCTGTGTTCGCCCCACGCAGGTCTCAAAACCAGGTGGAGCTGCCCACTCACCAGCCGGCTGCCTCTCGGCTGACTCTCCCTTAAGGCAATGTAACTGCAGCCCTTATTCCTGAATGAAGCTAGCTTGGCTTCTCGCTCATCCCACTCCTGCATTTCCTGGGCTCCTGACGCTCAGCTTCACCTTGTCCTCCAGGCCTCTTGCTCATGATGGGCTCTGCCCGACTTCAGCACAGCCCTGAATTTTGCTTTATGNTTTAAGAAGGTGGGGTTCTGCCAGGTGAATAAGGACAAGAAGTCCTCAGAGGCTTTGTGAAGGATTAATGCTATAGAGGGAGGGCAGACTCTAAGCCTGGGAAAGCCAAGCAACAGATAGTGAGGAAAAAGAAAAAGGTCGGGGGCTTGAAGAAGTCAGTGCAATTGTGTAACTGGTGGAGCTGAGGCACGAGAGTGGAAGAGAAAGAACAGTGGCCAGACTGGGGAACTAGACCTCAGGACTGTGAAGAAGTTGCAGTTAAAGGCACTGTTGAGGGGCAAGGATGTGGTCATGGGAGCAGGTGAACCCTCTGGTGCTGTCACTAAAGTCTAAGAGACCCACACTCTGCTTTCCTGACCCGTGTGTCTCCTGTCCTTATGGTGGACCAGAGAGGGGCTTTCCTAATAAGCATGGTTTAAAGGATGCTGCGGGAGCCTCACAGCCCTACAGAGGCTTGTAACTGGTTTCTGACATTCTCCTATTAAAGCTTCCTTCACTTCTTTCCTTCTGCTTTCCATTAGTGCCACCACCTAACTTATTAATTCATTATCAATCATTTATACATAGGTGTGATTTAGTGACTCTCAGTCTTTCAGCTGAGAAGTGGTTGGCTGCATCAGCTTTGAATAGGCTACAGGGCATGGTTTTTAAGGAAGAATCTGAATTAGGGAGGGTGTCCCCCAAAGGGGGAAAGGGGTTAGAATATAAACACTTGTTGAGCACCTACTATGGGCCAGGCTCTGCTCCAAGGGTTTTGAATATGCGTTATCATTTGAGACACATTGCTTCCTCTTATTTATGCAACAGGACGGCTCAGAGAAAAACACCTGTCCTTTGCCTAAGCACCACAGCCAATGAGTGATGAAGCCAGAGTCGGAGGTCAGAGCTACAGAGCCTAGAAGGTGTTCAGATGGGAGGGAGAGGCATTTAAAAGGAGAAATACAACCAGTCTGAGACATATCTTGGCAAACCTCACAGTCCTAGCCCCCGGCTCCCTTTCTGAGGACCTCGAATCTGTGTGTGGCTTTTTTCCCCCCCTACTGTCTTTATGAGGTTGTTCCTTGATGAGTTTTTTCCTCCCTTCCTTTTTTTTTTTTANCCAGTCTGAGACATATCTTGGCAAACCTCACAGTCCTAGCCCCCGGCTCCCTTTCTGAGGACCTCGAATCTGTGTGTGGCTTTTTTCCCCCCCTACTGTCTTTATGAGGTTGTTCCTTGATGAGTTTTTTCCTCCCTTCCTTTTTTTTTTTTAAACGATAATTTAAATTTTTATTAGGTGCTCAGCCGCAGCATAAATACCCCTATTTGAATTGCTGAAGATGTGTATAAGAGACAGGTGAGGAAGAGAGGAATTAATAATGACTTCTAGGTTTTTTACTCGCGTGACTAGGTAGATATCGTGCCTTCTACCTAGAAGAGAAACACTAAAAGAGGAACAAGTTTAGGACCTGTCTCTTATACACATCTCTCATCCCCACCCCCAATTTCCCCACTCTGCCTAGCAGGCTGCCTCTCCCTTTCTTTGTAATTATAGGAGAGCCATAGGACTGGCACCCGGATGTTCAAACTCAACCATGGATGCCAGGCTGCCACGCCCTGACTTCCAGAGACTCTCTTACAGTTCACCCACTCCAGGACTGAACAGCTGCCTTCACGCCGGCCAGGTGTTCTGGCTCACCTGAGGGACAAGGCGCCTTCCTCCTCTGTCACTCCTGGTCCAGCCCTCGTGTTAGGCTGCTCCCGCTGCCACCCTCCCAGCTTCTCCCTGGCCATGGAGACACATCATTTTTCTTTGATGTGTGTTTCCTGGTCATTCCCTCCTCCTCTTTCCCCTTAGCCAGTTTGAATTGTGAATAATTCATGTGTTTCCATGATCTTGCCACAGTGTTTCTCCTTCATGAATCAAATCCCTGAGACACAGTTTATTTTCTCGCCATCTTTTGGTCAGGGACAGGGTTTATTCCTGTACGTCATGAATGGAGGCTAATACTTATGCCTGCTTATGAGACAGGTATGTTTTTTCCCACTTTGTTCTTCTATGCTGGCCTATATTTCTAGTATGTTTTAATGGGTGTATATTTGTATAATATCACATGCTTGGATAGATGGATCAATAAATGGATAGTTAGATAAATAGGCAGATGCACAAATAGGCAGACTGATATAATTCCCTCCCCAGGTAGCTTACTCAGTCACCTTTCTTATTTATTTAAAGTTTCTGGTAGGAGAGTGGTGGGTGCTTTTGAACATGTTCCTCATATGCAGTGGATGCCCTAGCCCTCAATCTGTAGCCCAGCTTCTAAAAAGCAGTCCTCCTAACGACCCTCATAATAGCTCAGCTCTTATCCAGAGTCCACTTGGGGGTCATCTCCATTCACTTAGTCTCCAAGTATCTACTGAGGACTTACTGTGCCCCAAGGACCGGGCAAGACTCTGGGAATACAAAGTAAACAAAATAGATACTATGTGTGACTTTTGCAGCTTACCAACTACTGGGAAACTAGGTATTAATTATATAATTCTATGTACATGTATCAGTATATATGCATGTATATATTTCTACACTGATAGACTTGATGTGCTCACCTGAAATTTGATATTTTTAATATTTTGATGAAATTTGATAAAACTGACATTAGATATATAAATTATAAATATAGATAAAGATTTCTAAGCTGATAAATTCTTTAACCTTTCAAAAAATTTATTGGACTAAGTATAGTTGTCAGGCATACTAAGCTGGCTGATAAATTCTAAACCTGCTAAAAGTAAGTAAATTATGACCATAAAGTCAGGAAAAACAGTGAAAGCAGCTATTTCTGGAGGAGGGTGGTATTTGTGATCAGAAAGAGACATATAAGGGTGTCCTTGAAGTTCTAGGATAGTGATGTTCTATTGTTTCACCTGGAAGGTTGTTACAGAGAACTTGAATAATTATTATTGATTAAATTTTACTTTCAGGTTTTATGTACACCTGTGTGTATATGTTACATCTTATAACTTAGCAATTTTAAATGATAAAGAGAAATTCAGAGTTTCCTATGAGAGCACATTACAAGGGCATCTGGCTCCCTGGAGGAAGGGGCATCTGACATGAAATTTACAGATGAGATAAATTAGGCAGAGAAAGGAAGGTGTGGAGAGAGAGGATGGAGGAAAGGAAAGGAGGCAGAGAGGGAAACTCATAGCACAAAACAGAGCCCAAGGAGCCTGGGGGACCCTGAAAGCAGTCTAGTAGCTGGAGCCCAGAGAGGGAGGAAGAGCAAGGCTAGAGAGAGAGGCAGGAAGGGGGCCATGCCGAGCCTTGGGAAGAATTTTTGTTTATGTCTTAAGATCAGTGGAAAGTGCTTGAAGGTGTTAAGTGGGAGAATGACATGATCAGATATACATATTGATGAGATCTCTGACTAAAGTGTACAGAATAAATTAGAGTAAGGCAAGAGAAGATGAGGGGAGATTATTGAGGGGCTCATTTTAACCATAGCAAAGAAAGATGATGTAGGTTTGAATAAAGTAGTAACACGTTAGAGATGGAGAGAAACAGACAGATGTAAGAGATATTGAGAAAGTAAAGTCAACAGAACTTGGCGATGGATTTGTTGCCTGTTTCCCGTCAAATGCATGTTTCATGAGGTCCGAGCCACCATCACTGGTGGATGTTCAGAACCTAGGACAGTTCCTGGATCTGTCAGGCTCTCCTCGAAGACTTCCTTCGCTGTGGTAGTTTCTGCGTCGAGAATGCGTGATAGTAATGGAGGTGGAGTGATGGGAGAAAGCTTCTGGGGTTCCAAGTACATAAAAAACACAACAAGGACAAAAAGCTTAGAGCATTTAGGAGCCACCCTGGGGATTCCAGCACTTTCTTCACAGAACGGGGAAGTGCGTTAAACAGAAAATGCATTATTTCAGTGGTAGTAAACATGATGAAAGAAGAAAATACAGTTACTAGTGCTATTGGGTATGCTAAAACACTAATCTTCATAAACATCTCAAAGATCACCCAGACAAGGAATAAATGGCCCAACTAACACCAGCCAACTACCCTTTACTCAAACAGATTGTCTGGTCGTCCACTCCATGTTATATCCTGCAGGACTATAGAAGGCCAAGAAATAGAAAAGCAGCAATGTAACTGGTAGACTCTTTAAAGCTATGGAATGAAACTCAAATTGTTGCTATTTAGTATACTTTTAAGTTTAAAAATTTGACTGGAGAGATTCTCTACAATTTGAACCTGAACCTCAACATGAAAATAAAATGACACCCCAGCTACCCCAACCCCACCCATCTCCTAAAATGCAGGTAGGCAACTAAGAATTAGAAGCTGTTGTTCAGGCAGTTTGCACAAGGAAGGACAATTCTCCTCCCACTCTGTGGTCAAGGAAAGTGACATAAACAAAGCTGAATATGTTCTAGGACTAAGTAAACACCATTTTAGTTGATAGTAAGTCAGCAAATGTCTAGGCAAGGACTGCATTTGAGGTGTAGACTTCTAAAGCTCAAAGTCAGGCCAGTTATTTGAGAGGAGAAGCAGAAACTGAAAAAATGTGATCATAAATTATGACAAAGCCTGAGCGTTTTTAAAAGTCTTATTTTTTTCAAAATAATTTGTATGACTGCATGACATGCAACTCTTCAAAGCAATGTCTGTTTTCAGTGGAGTAAATCTGATATACAAATAACATTTGATTATAGGCAAATCAAAAGAGAGGTGGAAGAGGGCAGGACTGGGGAAATCAGCTTGAATGAGCCCCAATGTGGCATGTAAAGAGCGAAAGCCAAGTGAAAACAAGGGCATGAAGAGGCCACAGATCTATGCTAGACTGAAATGAGGATCCTCTTTACCAAAGCACTTGAGGATGACCGCAGAGAAAGGAGCCAAGCTATAATAAGGGGCTTGCTAAGGGGTGACAAGGGGATTCTGATGACAGCTTGGCCTTGTTGTCTATTGAGCAGCCTATGGTGGGGCCAAAAAGTGATGACTCTTTTCCCAAGGAATCATCTATCGCCCCCCAAAATTGAAGTTTATGACATCTTTGTTAAAAAATCCCCAAATCTCTCTATGGAAACTTTCAAGTACTATAATTCCAACAATAGTGCTGAAGGTCAACCTGCTTCAAATCACAACCAAAACTGAACCAAATCCAAGATCCGTGTTTCTACCAAGGTGAAGGTCTCTGCGGCTCACAAGCTGAGACCCCGAGGAAGCATTCAGACAGCAGCGATCACCCAGCACACTCTAGTGGGAAGAGCATCGGGCTGGCAATCAAGAGAACTGGTCCTGGCTTTGCCACTGATTTTCTATGAGATTTCTTTTCTCTGTCCTAAGTCTCCTTGTTTATAAAATAAGAGAACTGAATTAGATGTTTCCTTTTAAGGAACAAGTGTGGCAAAAGTCCTGAAGGGCTGAAACTGAAAATTTTGATAAGCCAATATAAGTGTAACAGAGTGAATAGTAGAGAGAGAAACGAAACAGAGGTCGAAAATATATGGAAGATGTTACTGATGATGTAAGGCATTTGAGTTTTATTTTAAACTGAAAGGAAAATCACTGGATTATTTTAAGAAGTCTGATCACTTTAGTGTTAGGTATAGATTGGCTCCGGAGGGAGAGAGGACTCAGGGATAACAGCTGGGGGCTTTGGCACTGGTCCAAGTGAGACCTCGGGGCATTCATAGCAGAGGAAGGATCTGAAAAGTGCTTAAAGGTAGAGCCAACTTGCTGATTGATTGATATGGAGTGGTATGTGAGGAAGAGAGGAATTAATAATGACTTCTAGGTTTTTTACTCGCGTGACTAGGTAGATATCGTGCCTTCTACCTAGAAGAGAAACACTAAAAGAGGAACAAGTTTAGGACATCGATGACTCAGAAACTCTCTTCAGACACATTACATTGGAAGACTTTATTAAATGTCAAAGTAGAGACACTAGGGAGAATGTTGGATCCTCTAAGCTGGGTTCCAGAAAGATGTTCAGAGCTAGAGGCATGGACTCGGTAGCCATTGATGTACAAGTGGTATGTGGTCCCTAGGTGAAGCTAGACCCTTTTTTCTAGCCCCGTGACTGAATTCTAGAGGATTCTAAGCTCTACAATGTAAAAAGAGAAGCCAGGAAAATAGTGATCCCTGAGACAGAAGGAAAACCTAAGCAGTGCCCGTCACCAAAGCCAAGGGAAGGCAGTGGTCTAAGGGAACGGGTAACTGCCCAGTGATGCCGAGAGGCCAAGTACAAAGGCAGCAGAGAAATGGCCATGAGATCTGGCTGCATGAGACTGCTCTTGAGCAGTGTCTAAGGAGATGTCAGGATAGACTGTGTGAAGAGAGAACGGAAGGGAGACTCGCGAACGGTGACATGTTCCATGAGATTTGCCATTGATGAAAGCTGAGATATAGAGTGGAAATTAAAAGGAGAGTAGAATCAGGAGACGGAGAAGGTGATGGCACCCCACTCCAGTACGCTTGCCTGGAAAATCCCATGGACGGAGGAGCCTGGTGGGCTGCAGTCCATGGGGTCGCTAAGAGTCGGACACAACTGAGTGACTTCACTTTCACTTTTCACTTTCATGCATTGGAGAAGGAAATGCAACCCACTCCAGGGTTCTTGCCTGGAGAATCCCAGGGACAGGGGAGCCTGGTGGGCTGCCATCTCTGGGGTCACACAGAGTCGGACACAACTGAAATGACTTAGCAGCAGCAGAATCAGGAGAAGCTTTCATGTACTTTAAGGCAGGAGATATCAGAGAACGTGTATATACTAATAGAAAGTGAAGTGGTGAGAGAGAAATTGAAGATTCAAGAGAGGAGTGGTGAGGGACTTCCCTGGTGCACCAGTGGTTAAGAATTTGCCTTCCAATGCAGGGCACATGGGTTCTATGCCTGGCTGGGGAACTAAGAACCCACATGCCGTGGAGAAACTAAGCCTTCGTGCCATAACTAGGGAGCCCGTGTGCCCCAATCACTGAAGCTCAAGGGCTCTAGAGTCTGTCCTCTGCACCAAGAGAAGCCCTGGCGATGAGAAGCCTGCCCACTGCAACGATAAAGCTGCACATCGCGATGAAGACCCCAGCACGGCCGAAATAAGAAAAGCAAGGAAAAGGAGTGGTGGTAACTGCAGGAATGAGGTCCTGAGGAAGTGTGAGAGTCTAGGGCCACGACACAAGAGGAGAGGTTAGCCCTAGGGAAGAGCAGGGGCCCAGCATCCCTGAGTGAGGAGGGAAGACAGGATGGGCTCTGTGACAGTGAAAGGCGTGGTGTTAATAGCAGGAGGGCAAGGGAGAATCTGTCTGCTAAAATACCGAGTAAGGTCATCCAGGGAAAGAAATTAAAAAGGGAGGGTCAGTAGTCTTTGAAGAAAGGAGAGGTAAAATTGTGATTTTGGAAGAGTGGGAAGTAAAGGTGCTTAAAGAAGTGTTGTGGAATTGCCAGACTGTTTCCAGTACTCACTTGGGTCATAATTGTAAAGCAATAACAATCCACACAGCTATCTATTTCTCTGTAGTAGTGTGTACTTGTTCAGAGGTAAGCATGACCCAGAGTTTAAGAAGGTGGGGTTCTGCCAGGTGAATAAGGACAAGAAGTCCTCAGAGGCTTTGTGAAGGATTAATGCTATAGAGGGAGGGCAGACTCTAAGCCTGGGAAAGCCAAGCAACAGATAGTGAGGAAAAAGAAAAAGGTCGGGGGCTTGAAGAAGTCAGTGCAATTGTGTAACTGGTGGAGCTGAGGCACGAGAGTGGAAGAGAAAGAACAGTGGCCAGACTGGGGAACTAGACCTCAGGACTGTGAAGAAGTTGCAGTTAAAGGCACTGTTGAGGGGCAAGGATGTGGTCATGGGAGCAGGTGAACCCTCTGGTGCTGTCACTAAAGTCTAAGAGACCCACACTCTGCTTTCCTGACCCGTGTGTCTCCTGTCCTTATGGTGGACCAGAGAGGGGCTTTCCTAATAAGCATGGTTTAAAGGATGCTGCGGGAGCCTCACAGCCCTACAGAGGCTTGTAACTGGTTTCTGACATTCTCCTATTAAAGCTTCCTTCACTTCTTTCCTTCTGCTTTCCATTAGTGCCACCACCTAACTTATTAATTCATTATCAATCATTTATACATAGGTGTGATTTAGTGACTCTCAGTCTTTCAGCTGAGAAGTGGTTGGCTGCATCAGCTTTGAATAGGCTACAGGGCATGGTTTTTAAGGAAGAATCTGAATTAGGGAGGGTGTCCCCCAAAGGGGGAAAGGGGTTAGAATATAAACACTTGTTGAGCACCTACTATGGGCCAGGCTCTGCTCCAAGGGTTTTGAATATGCGTTATCATTTGAGACACATTGCTTCCTCTTATTTATGCAACAGGACGGCTCAGAGAAAAACACCTGTCCTTTGCCTAAGCACCACAGCCAATGAGTGATGAAGCCAGAGTCGGAGGTCAGAGCTACAGAGCCTAGAAGGTGTTCAGATGGGAGGGAGAGGCATTTAAAAGGAGAAATACAACCAGTCTGAGACATATCTTGGCAAACCTCACAGTCCTAGCCCCCGGCTCCCTTTCTGAGGACCTCGAATCTGTGTGTGGCTTTTTTCCCCCCCTACTGTCTTTATGAGGTTGTTCCTTGATGAGTTTTTTCCTCCCTTCCTTTTTTTTTTTTAAACGATAATTTAAATTTTTATTAGGTGCTCAGCCGCAGCATAAATACCCCTATTTGAATTGCTGACACACAAATCAATAGGAAAGCACTTTCCTGGACTGGAGCCTTGGCATGCAAACCTCCCAGCCACGTCCTCTTTCCCGATGAGAAGGAGTTGAAGAAACAGAACAAGCCATTTTCTTAAACAAGCCACAGTTAAAGGAAACAGAACGAGCCATTCAAGGTTTCTGGTCTCAGGGCTTTTCTTTCATTCTCGATCCCTCATTCTGACTAAGGAGTCTCGCCTTTAACCTCTGTATTACCAATCAGAGTGGTGTCATTTTTAAAGGAGGAAGTGAAGAAAGCAATGTGGGCGGCTTCATGAGAGCAAACCAGTGTCCCCCAGTATTCCGTCAGAGAGGAAAGATCTGGAGTTTCTGCAGGTCCTACCCACCCACCTCTGAGACCCCACCATCACTCTCTGGCTTGGAGAACTTGCAGTAGGAGATGATCCAGTTAATGTAATGGAATGTCTCAATAGCAAATAAAATTCAGTTAGGCTGTGCTTTTAATGCCCTGATGAAAAAGGCAACAAGCTTGTATCCTGCTACATAGCTTAGGATTCCACACCTAAAGAACCCAAGTGGTTGATAATTCTCCCCATGGGTATCTTAAAACGAAGGTCCAAATTCACATCTTCTTCTTGTGTATTATCTCCCATCCTTCTCACCACTCCACCCCCACGACTCAGTGATCCTGTGTTCCAGCTATACCATGTTTCTCAGTTACCTTCTGACGTGCCCCTTCTTTCTGACTCTGAGTCTTTGTATATACTGTTTCCTTTCTGAATAATGGAGTGACCAAGCAATGTGAGTCACCTTGCCCCTCACCCCATCCCCAAGCAGTTGGTTTCTAGACATTAACACTTCCTTATGCTGTGGGGTAGTTACCTACCTGTATGAATACATACAGATGGTCAACAGGCACATGAAAAGACGCTCAGCATCACCAATAATTAGGAAAATGCAAATCAAAACCACAAGGAGATATCACCTCACATCTGTCTGAATGGCTGTTATCAAAAAGTATGTATGGGCTCAGTGGTGTTTGACTCTTTGGGACCCCATAAACCCCGCCAGGCTACTCTGTCCATGCAATTTTCCAGACAAGAATACTGGATTGGGTTGCTATTTCCTTTTCCAGGGAATCTTCTCAACCCAGAGATCAAACCCATGTGTCTTTCATCTCCTGCATTGGTAGGCGGATACTTTTACCACTGCACCACCTGAGAAGCCCACTATCAAAAAGAGAAGCTATCAAGTGCTGAAGGGTGGTGGAGAAAAGGGAACTCTCGTGGACTGTTGGTGGGGATGCAAAAATCGGTGCAGCCACTTGGCGGCTTGGCGGCTTCTCCTCTACCACACACAGATTGGGAGATGCTCAAAGCAAGGAGCCATGTCTCACTCAATCCCATATCCATTAACAGGATGCCTCAAAGTAGGTCTTTAGTAACAATTTGTTGAAATAGAGGCTACTGGCCCAAGATTCATTCATTCATTCATTCACCAGCCAGAATTTACTAAATACAGTATGCCAGTTTAGAAATCCAACTGTGAATAAGACGAAGTTCTTACTCTCGGGGAGTTTATATTCTAAGGGGAGAAGACAGACAATAAGAGAGAAATCAAATATATATGTATATTGGTTGACGATAAAAGAGATAAATAAAAATAAAGTGGGAGAGTGACAAGGAAAGCTATTTTATTTACTATTTAACCTCTCTCTATTTCCCCTACACCCCTAGTCCCTGACAACTACTTTCTACTCTGTTTCTATGACCTCAGCTTGAAACCATGCAATATTTATTTTTTTCTGTCTGGCTTGCTTCACTTAGGATAATGCCCTCCATGTTCCATGTTGTCACAAGTGGCAGGATTTCCATTTTTTATAGCTGAATGATACTCTATTGTTTATACATGTATGCCACATCTTCTCTATCCTTTCATCCACTGATGGACACAGGTTGTTTCGATACCTTGGTTATTGTGAATAATGTTGCTATGAACATGAGAACACAGATATCTCTTTGAGATGGTGATTTCATTTCCTTTGGATACATACCCAGAAATGGGATTGCTGGATCATATGTGAGAGTTGGACTGTGAAGAAAGCTGAGTGCCAAAGAATTGATGTTTTTGAACTGTGGTGTTGGAGAAGACTCTTGAGAGTCCCTTGGACTGCAAGGCGATCTAACCAGTCCATCCTAAAGGAAATCAGAAGGACTAATGCTGAAGCTGAAGCTCCAACACTTTGGCCACCTGATGCAAAAAACTGACTCATTGGAAAAGACCCAGATGCTGAGAAAGAGTGAAAGCAGGAGGAGAAAGGGATGACAGAGGATGAGATGGTTGGATGGCATCACTGACATGATAGACATGAGATTGCTGGATCACATGGTAGTTCTAGTTTTAATTTTTTGAGGAACCATAGTGGCTGTGCCAGTTTGCATTTCCCATCAACAGGGCACAGGGGTTCTCTTCTCCACACCCTCCCCAACACTTGTTATCTTTTTGATAACAGCCATTCTGGCAGGTGTGAGGTGATATCTCTCCATGGTTCTGATTTGCGTTTCCTGATTATTGGTGATGCTGAATATCTTTTCATGCCCCTGTTGGCCATTTGTATCTTCTTTGAAAAAATGTCTGTTCAGGTCCTTTGCCTATTATTAATTATTTAGGGTTTGTAACATTTATTGTTATTGTGTTGTATGAGTTCTTCATATATTTTTCATATTAACCTCTTACCATCTATGTGGTTTGCAAACACTTTCTCCCATTCCACAGGCTGCCTTTTCATTTCACTGATGGTCTCCTTTTCTGTGCAAAAGTTTTCCAGTTTGTTTCAGTCCACTTGTTCATTTTTTCTTTTGTTGCCTTTACTTTTGGTGTCAAGGAGAGCTCTTAAAGAGAAGATTAATAGGGTGGGCTTCCCTGTGGAGTTTACATTTAAGGCTCCTGGCCTGCTGGACAGAGGCTCTATGTTCTTTAGCTACTTGTGGAATGAGGTGGGAGCTGTCCCTGTATAGTGGCCGTGATGAGTGGCTCAGGTTCCCAAGACGGCTGACTCAGGGAGACAGGAAAGCCAAGGCTCTCTGGCCATCGGAAACTTGGCTGCTGCAGCGTTCAGCACTGATCTACTGAGGGAGCTATTTTGAAAAATATGGTGGAAATGAAAGAGCTTGAGATCCCTATGCCAGAGGCCTTAAAGGAAACCCTGGGCTCTGCCCATCCCCCTACAGATGCTGCATCCTGTCTTCTGGGCATCTGGGCAGAGGATCTTCTTAACCTTTGTAATTTCAACTATCAGCCCAATCCCAGCACAACAATAAGGGCTGTAAAATGAGTAAGCCCAAAGCTGCAAGATCTTGATCTCAGTTTTGTGACTTATTACCTATGCTATCTTGGACAAGCCACAGAAACTCTATGGTAATTTCCCCATCTATAGAATGGGAGCAATTAACGTGTTGTCTTGCCCACTTTCACACATAGTTTTGCAGATCAAACGTGATATATGTAATAGCACTATGAACATTATGAAGCACAACAAAAATGCAAGAAATTATTATTGCCAACAATCAGGGGATCAACATTCATTGACTATTAAGTGCTAGAAACCCCATAGATAATACCTTACTCAATTTTCACAAAATGTTAAAAGCTACCATCTTCCTCATCTTAGAGTCAAGGAAACAGAGGTTCAGGAAGGTTAAGTGAGCTCACCAAGAGTGTAGAGCTGGGCAGAACCAGGATCAGAGCTCAAGTCCACTGTCTTCAGAACTGATACGATTTCTCCCTGACTCTGTGCCCTCCTGCCTGTGGGTGGTTGGCTCAAACTTGGGATGGATTCTCAGCCCTGAATAACCTCATTCAGAGCTGGGTTTGCATTTCCCCTGAGTTGCACTTCTCAGCCCCAGTGCAAGAACTAAACACACCTCTAACCAAGCCTGCATTGGGGTGCCCAGGTCTCCTGGTGCCCAGCCCCTCTACCCTGAGATAAACCTGTCTCTTGGCTTGGTGGGCCACTGTGTCAGGAACATCGAGGGTTGGCTCTAAGGCACTGCACAGCCCCCCTGCTCCTTTGGCTGATATTCTGCTATAACTATCTCCATCTCTGACCTCACAGCAGGGTAGGCTTAAGCTACACGGAACTTCCCTTTGGCCCCAGCCAACACTACTGTGTCCCCTGAAATCTTCTGGTGGTCCTGGCTGCCCTTGTGTTCACTTTATGTCCTCACAGCTGAACGAGAACCCTGCGTAGGAGCAAAGTGAGCTTTACTGCATTTTCCTACCATATTCCTCCCAGCTGGACCAAGCATTTGAGAATCCATCACAGGAATTTTATTTTGCATGGTGGCAGACTTGAGTCAAAAGAAGTGGCCCACAAGTGAATGGGTAGTTTAACTGTGGCCCAGATAATCCACAAAGTAGATAAACCACAATGTGAATGAGGCTTTTGTGGGTACATGAGAATTGACACCACCTTGTGAGACTGGATGAAGGAAAATCCATTTAAGAAAACTCACTTGCGTGGAGCTGGATTCTTTCTCATCCTGAAAGAGTTAGATGTGGCTTTGTTGAAAACACAGAAGGACTCCCCAAAGGAGTGGTAGTGTAAGAAGTGACAGCACTAAGCCCCCGAGAGAAATGTGACTGATCTGATCTTATTTTTAGACTCATCTTTCTGATTCAAACCAACCTTGTGAGAGCTATTGATTCTCCAGTCTTTGCATCTCTCTCTAGCCACCAGGAACTTGGGCAGTTTCTGAGTTATGCTCAGGACAACATGGTAATTTAGTACACAGAGTTCCTGGGCGTGAATCTTGGCTCTGTCATTTATTATGTGTCTCTGGCACTTTAAACTATCTCTCTGTGCCTTAGTTTTTTCATCTGTAAAATGGGAACAATAATAGTACCTCCCTCAAAAGGTGGTTGTATAGATTTAGTAAGTTTCTGTGTGTGGAGTACTTGGATCATTGCCTGGCAATCATGTTTATAAAGTAGGTGTTAGTGATTATCATGCTACTAAAAAATAGACATGGGACTATTTTTAAATTTATCTGGTGACTTAGGACACCCAGGCTGTTAGAGCCTAACACGCTGGTAGCCGATCTCCAGTAACCACTCCCCACGGTTGCTACCTGGCAGGCTTGGTCAGGCCAATGGCTGAGCTTAACTCCAGGGAGGAGACCCAAAGCTTCAAAAATGAAAGAGCTGTTTACTCTTTCTAGCAGGCTTTTGCCTTTGGCAAATAGTCCCCTTAGCAACATTTAACCTTAAGAACTTAGCAGGAAAAGGGCAAAACATTTCAAGGAACAGGGGCTGGGTCTCTTCCCAGGTTTCATGTCACAGCAAGGCAAGGGGATGTCAGGTGGGACCCCTTGGCCACTCTGCCTAAGGCCCCCAGGAACCTGCCTGGGAAGCGTGGAAGCTGTAGAAGGATGTGTGTGTGTGCAGAGAGAGAAAACTCTGAACTGGTCCCTGTCTCCTCCACTCCAGCCACAGTGAAGAGGTACTGGTGGGACAGAGAGAGCTGCGAGGTGACCCCTGTGGAGTTGGAGAGGAGACACCGCCCGGGAACCCCTCTGGCCCTCTAGGGCGCTGTCATTCCTTTCTCCTCCTAGGTCTCCAAGGATGGCTGCCTGAGCTCTTCACTCTCACTAAATTAAGCTGATAAAATACAAATGAAAAAGGAGCGGGGGAGGGGAAGAGGATAAGGTGCACTCTTCCTTTGCATTTTAATATGAGCCTCAGACCATTTTCAATAAGAGACTGACAGAACGTGGTCAGCTCCCCACTCATTACATATCAAGATCCAGATCAACAGCACCCTTTCCTCTCCTCTGGAATATTCCGCCTATCCCCTCCGCGGATGGAGGATGGGTGGAGGATGCCATACCCTTGACATGGTTGGCTGACCTCTTGAGTGTCGGGTATGGAAGGGCATCCCTTCCAGACCTACTCCCCTGGGACCTGTGCTCCAAGTGGGCAGCACTGAGCCCCTGATCTTTCCAGGGAGCCAGGTGTGAGGATACAGCTGGGACTCACCACAGGGACAATCCAGGGGGATAACGACCATCTTGATTGGATAGTCTGCCTTCCCTCGAGTAGCTGTCCCAGGTGCTGCCCAGAGGCTCTTGTAGGACTGCGGAGCACTGGTAGTTAAGATGAAAAGAAGGCAGGGTTCAAGTCCACTGCCTATCCCGTGAACAGGCTTGCTCCAGCAGCCAGTCTCAGGCCACAGGGGGCACCCCCAGCCCATGGGGGAAACATATGGCAAAGTATCCATGTGACCTCTAACCTCCACCCTCAAAATGCCCTCCTTCCACCTTAGACATTGCCATCAAGAAAGAACTCCACTAACTGAAGACTGTGAGTGCTATAGGCCATTTGGAGCCTTCATTCCAAAAAATGATATCTCATTGGACCCACAACAGCCATTTCCAGAGGTAGAAGCTATTTATTAATACTTCATTTCATAGGTGAGGTGACTGAAGCTCAGAAAAGTCAAGTGACTTTCCCAAGGCCACACAGCCAATAAGTGACAGAGCCAGAATTCAAGCCCTTGCTGGGCAGGGTTTCACCAGAGCATTTCTGCAGGCCCAGCAGGGGCCAGAGGGGTGACCAGGCAGGCATGGGGGCAGGTCAGCACCGGCTCTGCAGTCTCATTGCTGGATCCCATCTGGAGGCAGGAGGCGCAGAAACCTGGCGGCTTCCGAGGCAGATGAAAAGCCAACCTTCCTCAACTTGTTTTATTTAAAGCCAGACTCCTGACTGTTTGAAGCCGCTTGATTTTGGCAGTCCTTGTTCCTTTTCCTTTTAAACAGCCCTCGGAGACGAGGGGAACGCATCGCTGCCGGCGCCTCACTTGCAGATGCTCAGAAGACCTTCGGCTCCCCCGCCCCTACCGGCTGCTCCCCGCTGCAGCTGAGCGGTGAGTGTGAGTGCGTGTGAGCACGTGGGCGTGTGCACGCGACTGGGTTGGAGAGAGGCAGGGAGCCCGGAACCCATTAGCACCCCAAGTATAGATACAGATGAAGTCTTCTGCTTTTATACAGAATCTCACCAGCGTTAAACTTCATTTATATCTCTATAAATGCATATGGCTTTGAACACGAGACTTTACGGCTGGGTTTACAAGTTTCGTCTCCCTGCAGGCACAGCCTGGGTCACCGGGAGGAGATGCCCCCTGTCCCGACTGCGTGGCNGCTTTTATACAGAATCTCACCAGCGTTAAACTTCATTTATATCTCTATAAATGCATATGGCTTTGAACACGAGACTTTACGGCTGTTTACAAGTTTCGTCTCCCTGCAGGCACAGCCTGGGTCACCGGGAGGAGATGCCCCCTGTCCCGACTGCGTGGCCTCTGCTCTTTGCAGCATAACCTTGTACAGGGCTCTCATCTGGTCCTCGGGGTCTTGTCCTTTCTGCTGCCTGGCCTCCCTGGGTCCTGCCCTCTCCCTGTCTGCACTGCGCCCTCTCAACCCTGGCTCACAGCTGGCTGGACTGTGGGGAGGAGTGGGGAGGACCCCAGGGCTGTCAGCTGACTACCACTCCACATCTGTTTGTGGGCTGGAGCCCCACTGCTGACCTTGGTATTAACAAGTTCACTGGAGATGGCAAGACAGGCTGGCAAAACCTGGTTTATGAATGTATCTGCTTTACAGAATCCATTTAGACAAACAGAACATCCACACAGATGCTGGTGTGCAGTGGCTACAGGGTTTACAATACTTCAGGAGGCAGGCAGCTGCTTCTCCCCTGATGTGCTTGTGGAGATAAATTCAAGGTAATCTATATAAACCCAAGCCTTTGAAATTGCACACCGTCAAAAAATTCCCACAATTACTCTAGCCCAGCCAGGAGGTGGCTGTTATGTTCTTCTTATGGAAAACATAATTATAAAGGAAGGGAAAATGTTTCATAAATAAAACTCAGAGTGGCAGAAGAACCTGGAGGGAGGGGAAGGCCAGAGAAAAGAATCCCAAAGGTTCACGGTATCCAGCTGAGTGTGGAGAGGGGCTGCAAAACCCAGCATCCCCTTTAAGGTTCAGATTAATTTCAGTCCCGGACAATTTCCAGGTAATTAAGTGGCAAGAGGCATCTTTCAGATATTTTTAAATATCAGCCTTCCAGGCTCTTGGTGCTAAAGGAGAAGAAAAAATAGCCAACACATGCTCCTAAAATCAAGGTGATGTAAAACAAGGGCCTGCCCAGCCCATTAGCCCTTGAGGAGAATATAAAATCCAGGTCAGCCCAGATAATTGTTAGCTTGTTAAAATGCCAAGTCCCCTAGTCTGTCCCCAGTCCCCAGGCCACAGGAAATAGCTAGTGGCACATTGATTGGTTCACGCTTCATGCCAGATGCTGTCCTAGGCACTGTGTATTTGTGTCCCCACTTGATTCTCATAAAAACCCTTTAAAGACGTGATGATCTTTATAGGCTTTTGGGGAGCAGTGAAGAAGCCCTGATGAGGAACCTCAGATTCAGACAGGTAAGTCATGGCCCCAGGGCACAAGGTCAGGATGTGCTAGAGTGGGAATCTGAAGCTTCCTGTAATTAAGCCCCAGTCCTCGCTTCTTGCTGCACATGGCCCCAGGATGGGAAAGGGAAATGCAGAGAAGAGTGAAAGAGCTTGGGCTCTGTTTCAGACAGATAGAGATCAAAAATAGCCCTGCCACCTATGAGCTGTGCTGCCCTGGGCAAGTTATTTAGCCTCTCTGAATTCAGGAGCTTTGCTTCTGTCCTCTGTGGTCTTCATAAGAAAAAGTGACTATTTCAGTTCAAGTTGCACCGTGACCAGAGTTTTCCCTTTTTGCTGGACTGTAGGAGGTTTTCCTTGCAAAACCTTGCTTCTGGGTTGTCACAAGGATTAAACACCTAGCTCAGCACCTTCTGCCTAGCTACTTCAGTAAATGAGAGTTATAGTGAAAATCAAGTGCAGTACTCTGTTGCCCAGCCTGGTATAGTGCCTGATGCATCAAGAACATAGCGTAAATAATATCCATCATCATCATCATCCTTATAACAAGGGGAGCAAGTTAGGAACTCCTGTACTTAAGTTGAGCAGAATGTTAATCGCTCAGTCGTGTCTGACCCTTGGTGACCCCATGGACTACAGCTTGCCAGGCTCCTCTGTCTGTGGGATCCTTCAGACTAGAATACTGGAGTGGGTTGCCATTCCCTTCTCCAGGGGATCGTCCCCAGCCAGGGATGAAACCTGGGTCTTCCGCGTTACAGGCAGAGTCTTTACCATCTGAGCCTCCAGGGAAGCCCAGGTTGAGCAGAACCAAAAGCAAAATAAGAACGTTTTTCTTAGGCCCTCCTGTGGGCCAGGCCCTGTGCTGGACTCTCCCAGCCTTCATAGGATTGGTTATCTAGGTAGACAGGCACCTAGATTTTCATATATAAGATTAATAATAATGCAAGATATAAAATTTCTCTAAAGATACATGAGAGGAATCACAGTAGAACCATCATTAATCACCAACTGGGTGATACAAGCAAGAAAAGAAGGCAGTTAAGGCACAAGCTTCAAACCTGGGTTTGAATTTCCATTATATCATTGAAGTGAAGTCGCTCAGTCGTGTCTGACTCTTTGTGACCCCATGGACTGTAGCCTACTATGCTCCTCCGTCCATGGGATTTTCTAGGCAAGAGTACTGGAGTGGGTTGCCATCTTCTTCTCTAGAGGATCTTCCTGACCCAGGGATCGAACCAAGGTCTCCCGCACTGTAGGCAGACGCTTTACCATCTGAGCCACCAGGGAAGTCCCTGTTGTATCACTACTTAGCTGTAAAAAGTCGAACAAATCACATAAGTCATAATCCGTCTGTTTTCTCACCTGTAAAATGGGCATAATAATATATGTCATGAGTTTTAGCCCCTAAATGACATAAAGCATTTATTAACAGTGACAACAGCAAATGTTTATTAAGGGCATTCTATGTGCCATGCACTTCGCTAAAGCCCATACATAGCAAGCGCTCAGTCAACGTAAGCTGGTATTATCACTGGACAATGGAAAGATCCAAGCTACCAGGGCCAGGCATGTGAATTTCTTGGGTGGACTCAGATTAAAGACTAAACTCCAGCCCACAGATATTGCTGAGCTGTTGTCAAACATTAGCCGTCATGAATTGATACTGTCCTGGGATCAATGTTCCAGACTTTTTCCTCTTTATCTCCATACCTTGTAGTATGATGAGAACTCATCCAGATTAAATAAATTCCTCCTGGGTCCTGGTAATAACTTTTTATTGAATTGTCTACAGCCAGAGAATAAGATGTTTTTATAGCAGCCAAGTGGAGGTGAGCTTGGCAATGCCTGCTCTAAGGACAGAGGTCCCAGGGCTGTAAAACTGTAATGAGTCTGTTGGCTTATTTGCCCCTGGCTCCAGGACTCCATCCCTCTTTATGTAATCTCACCTTAAAATGCATAAGCCAGGAGGGACCTAGAGATGTGCCCACCAAGGGTGAGGGCTGACCTCTCTGTCTCCTGGTAACTCTCTGAGCTAAGCAGGAATAGAAGAGCTTAAGATATCAGTTTACTGGAACTGTGTCTATTTTACGCTTACCAATGAGGGTCAGACTACAGGAAGCAGACCTAGCTCACTGGGGGTGGTGAAGAATGCATCACCCCCATTTCTTCTCTCTGATTTGCCTCCAGGAAGCCACCTGCCCGGTTTTCATAGGGAGAGGGAAGAATTTCAGCCCTGCTGAGACCTATGACCAGAGAGTCTCCCTTTTCCATTTGCTTGCAAGCAGAGGGAACTTGCCAAAATTAAAGAAGTAGAGACAAAGCAACCCAAGCGTGTCTATCAGCAGATGAATAAACAAAATGTGAGCCATATGTACAAAGGAATATTACTCAACCTTGAAAGGGAATGAAATCCTGACACATGCTACAGTATGGGAGAACCTTAAAGACATGATGCCAAATGAAAGAAACCAGACACCAACGGACAAATGTGGTATGATTTCACATACAGGAGGGGCCAAGAGTATTCAAGGTCACAGAGATGGAAAGCAAAGTGGTGGTTGCCAGGGGCTGGGCTGGTGGGGAAATGGAGACTCGTTGTTTAAAACTACAGAGAGTCACTTTGGGAAAATGGAAACATTCTGAACATGGATGGTGGTGATGGTTCCATTGACCATGTGAGTGTACTTAATGTCACTAAACTATACACTTGAAAATAGTTAAAGTGGTACATTTTGTGTTACGTATGCTTTATCACAAGAAAACAAAAGAGTAAGAGGGAAGAGGCAAAGCTGCTTCAATTCCCTTTGCCAACTGACCTATTGGTTACTTGCTATGTTCAAATGTATCAACACAGTCCTAGTCCAAAATCATATTCCTAGGTAAAGATGTGGTGATTCTTATACACAGTTGGAAACAGCACTTAAACACCTGAATTCCAATTTTCTCCTCTCAGTGTCCCTGCTCTTAATAAGTTGAGACTCCAGTTAGGTGGAGAATCTCATCTGATCTTTATTAATATTGCTATAATTGAGATGAGGCAAAGGTGTGTCTCTGCACTTTTCCCATCATTTACTGGGATTGGCGTTGTGGAGATCATTCACATTTTTTGTTTCCACACAAACCTAGACCTTGGGGAATCCTCATCATGACTGTCTTCTAACTTGTCATGTTGCAAGGGCTTAGCAATCTATGTTCCATTCCGTGGGATCTCAGCTGGGGGCGCTGATTGAGGAAGAAGCCTTCTCAAATTTGAGCTGACTAGTACCTTCTCTGAGATAGACCCATCCAGAACAGGGCAGAGCCTGGGAAGAAGGTGCTTAGTGAAGTCTCTGAGTGGAGGAAGGCAAAGGACGTGTTTACCCACCAAGCATGTAAACAGCTCTGTGACTCACTTGGCCCTGGTTTGAGATCTACTAAAGACGTATCCACGTATTCTACTTGGGCTTGATTGTTGCCTGCTATACACACCACTTGATTTTTCCAACACCACGGCTATAAATCTGGACAAAGAGGAAACTCCTCCCCCACCTTTGTGTTACCCACCCAGTAACAGTAGCATCAGACCTCCAAAATGTTCTCTGAGAAGTCTAGTGTCTATATGAAACACTAAACAATACATTTCCTCTGCAAAATGTAGCAATCAAAGCTATGGTGATAAACGTCCAGAAGTGAAGAAAGTGATGGGGTTGAAGGAGGGAAATATTGGTTGGAAAGAAGAACAAGGGAACTTTTGTGTATCCTGTTTGGAGGAGTGGTTAAACGGGTGTATACGGTTGTCAACAAGACTCACTAATCTTGACACTTAAGACCAGGATAGTTTTATTATATGTGAATTATTCCTAAAAAAATTTTTTTAAGTAATAGTGGAGGTCTCTGGGTAAAAAAGGGTAACTCATGACTGTGGAGAATAGAACAGGATAGCAACATTTTCCTTCTCTCCACCTTTTTCTATATCTTTTATCCCCCCATATCTCAGAGAGAGCCCAGCTGAGTCTCTACTGCTCAGTGAATGAGGCCTGGGTATGAAAATAGGCTGACTTTCTCTCCAAAATGCTGGCCTGATATCACAGCTAGCGCTTCTGTGGGAGTGGAGGTCTTATTGAGGGGTGGATTTGTGTCCAGTTCCCTACTCCTCACCATGGGTTTCTGTAGGTGCTCAGAGCCCAGGCTTCTGCTTCTTAGTCACCCTCCCACATTTTGAGCCACAAAGGACTCAGTGGAGGTGTCCCCAGAGGAGGCTCATAGGAGAGAAAATCATCAAACACTTTGGTGGTGTCATTACCATGACACTCATGGTAATCTTGGAAGGGTGCCTTCAACTGGGATTTCTGGGGCAAGGTGAGCATGGCAGTTGGGTGCAGGACATCATTTCAGCCTTGAGTCCACCAGTCTGGGGTTCCCTCTTCACAGTAAGTGTAGAGAACTCCTCACCTTTCTGACCATGGGTCATGACCATCGTTTTGGCTGAGAACTAAAGACCAGCAACACCTTGAGACTCCTAGTCGATTCTCATTCTTTGCCAGGGAGGAGCCATCATGCCACACTGAATTCACTAAAAGGCTGTGGTTGAAAAATATATCCACTGGGAAGCAATTCATCCCTGCTCTCTCCCACATGTGAGCGTTTCTGCATTTCACAGGAGATGAGCTATTAGGAGACCCAAAGTTCTCTTTCTGCTTTTGCTACCCTCTGGCTTAGCACTTTAAACTCCTATGTCTCCCCATTTATTAAATGGGTCCAGTAATGGCACCAAGTACTTATTTCAGAGAGAATTTGAGGTCATTAATAAAATAATGACCACTAAGCACAGTGATTTCGGTAATAAATGGTGGCTTTGGATAGGGTCCACTGCAAGGGCATGAATTTTTTTAAACCTTCAGGGACTTGTCATGCAGAAATCCATCTACTCTCTTGTTCAAGCAGGGAGAGTTTGAGAACGGAGGGAGTTGGGAGAGTTGAAATATGACTGAGTCAGTGTTGGTTTCTGATACTCTGCTTTGTCTATTTCAATCATTTTTCCCTATCCTTACAAGCTCTGACTACTCTTTCCCCATTGCATTCTACTTCCAGACATTCTAAGGAGATGCTGAGGTTTCTGGATCTAATGATAAGAATAGTTTTAAAAAATAATGATACCATTTCACTCAGGGCTATGTCTTTTATCCAGGAGCCTCTCAAAGCAGAGGCAGAGAGTATTTTGTTCAGCTTGGAGGAGGAACCCAGCATACTGAATTAAAAGCAAGACAGAGAGTCATCACCCTACAGTTTATCGGCAACTGGAAGGAGTGAAACCTCTCCCACCTCTGACTCTCTTCTGCTTCAGCATACTTGAAGAAAATGACCAGAACTTTATACAGATAGGGGTTAATTCAAGGCAAGGTTTGCTCTTACAAGAAACCACATATGTTAAAAAATACCCCCTTGAGCTGCTCTCCATGGAGATTCAGATGATTGAAAGAAGTCCCTGATGCCACTTGTTGAATGGCCCCACCCAAGCAGGTGTGGGCAAGACTGAAGGGCAGGGACCAGCAGATAGGGTCTCCAAGGCAAAGTCAAGGCAGCTTCGGGGAATTAATTGAACATATTTCACAGGGGCAAAAAGCAGAGGTGGCAGAGCAGTACCTTGCAAAAAAAGGCATCGCAACGAGTCTAAAGTAATGATGATTCCATTTGTGGAATGTTTCAGTGCTGGGGGACATACATTACTTCAAGCCTTCCTGAGTTAGGACCTGCAGCAGATTTGCTTCTGCTTCCCCAGACATATGGAGACAAACCTATCTCCTGGGCTATCTCTCAATGACAGAAATCAAAGCAGAACAGACTTTGTCCTCTTTCCAACCATACATAGTCAAGTATGACAAAAAAGAGGAGGGCAGGTCCTGTCTCCTTGCAAATATAGTTTGATCTGCATGGGCCAACCTCTGCAGAGCTCCAGCTACTGACACTTCCTTATCACCATGAAGGCAGGGGGACCCTGGCCCCCAAACCACCGAGTCCGAGGCCCACCTGTTGCCCCTGCCCACTTGCCATGGATTCACACCAGGAGAGAAAGTAATAAAAGGTCAGATTGGGCTCTCTTCACAGCAAGAACCCAGAGATTCCTGGGGAAATTGACATTTTAAAAACCACATCCTCCAACCTCTCTCAGAGGAGCATAACTTTTAACTCTAGCTCCACTCTCAACCCCCTCCTAGCTTCCTTTGTAACACTTTCCTTCCATGGATGGCTTGTCAGGAAAGAGTTAAAGAAGGTGCACAACTAATTCCCCAAACCCTCCCTCTTATCTACATAAAAGAAAAAAGAAAAAACGGCCCTACCCGGAGACAGACACGAAGGAACCTGCTGGCAATTTAGCTCAGACCTCACCTGTCTTATGCAACAGCACGCAGGCACACACACACACCCTCATAAGACCAGAGTCCACATCTCCCTTTAATTTGGTAGACAGTTTTACACCTTTTTTTCCCCTACCCAAAACCCGGCTTGACTGGCAGCAGGGAGATAGATGTAACCCTACTGCCAAACGCCCTGTAGGAACACAGGGAGACACACACAGGAACCAAAAATGCATCTCATAGCTCTCCGTGGTGCTGAAATCACTCCGGCAAGGAAATCGAAAGGAGCGAGTGCGCTGGACTTACCCGGGCTGGGGGTGGGCAGCAGGGGAGCTAGAGGAGCTTCCTGCGAAGAGAATTCTTGAATGTGCGGGCTGGAGCCAGATGCTGCGCTCACCTAGAGAGCCCACCTCCCTCTTCTCTTCCCTTCCTCCTTTCCCGGGAGGACTAGAGGAGGCTCCGCGAAAGAAATGAAACCCAAGCTGGCAGGGCTAGAGTGGAAGGAGAAAGAGGAGGCAACCAACATAAGCTGGAAAAGTCAGGTGGCTTTACTCCACTAGTGGTAATTCCTCGGGTCAGGGAGGACCCCTCTTCTCTCACTGCGTGTCTGAGCCCTTCGTCTCTGCGTGCTGAGCCAACAGCCTGAGTACAGTCGGTTCCTGCCTCTGACGTGAAAGAGACGAGGAAGCCTGGGACTGCTTTGCTGTCTCTCTCTCTCTCACGCGCTCTCTCTTTTCCCCTCTTGCTGAAATTTCAGCAGCATGATATATTTTTTTAAGCCTCTGTTTTTTCCATCCCCCTCCAAGCAGCCCCCTAGTGGACAGAAAAGGAAATCATCCTGAGTCCTCTTTAAGACACAGGAACACTTGCCCTACCCACACAAACTCTTAGGTGATGCTTCCATACAGACAAGGTCCTGTAGAGACAGGGCCTGCCCTCTGGTCAAGCCGGATAGGAAGGGAAGGGGAGGTGGAGGGAGACAGAGAGGACAGGCGCTTTTGCAGATCCTCTACCCAATGGCACCCCACTCCAGCACTCTTGCCCAGAAAATCCCATGGAGGAGCCTGGTGCGCTGCAGTCCATGGGGTCACTAAGAGTAGGACATGACTGAGTGACTTCAGTTTCACTTTTCACTTTCATGCATTGGAGAAGGAAATGGCAACCCACTCCAGTGTTCTTGCCTGGAGAATCCCAGGGACAGCAGAGCCTGATGGGCTGCTGTCTCTGGGGTCACACGGAATCGAACACGACTGAAGCGACTTAGCAGCAGCAGCATCTACCCATGTTATTGTTCAGTCACTCAGTCATAGCTGACTCTTCGCGACCCCGTGGACTGCAGCATATCCCTGAGTTTGCTCAAACTCACGTCCATCGAGTCAGTGATGCCATCCAACAATATCATTCTTTGTCGTCCCCTTCTCCTCCTGCCTTCAATCTTTCCCTGCATCAGGGTGTTATCCAACGAGTCAGCTCTTTACATCAGATGGCCAAAGTATTGCAGCTTCAACATCAGTCCTTCCAATGAATCATGGGATTCAAGTGAATTCCATGGTTGCAGAAATTTTAAAAGTGAAGTGGGTTTGGGGGAGGTGGCTGGGGAATGATGTTTTGGAGGAAAATCAGTTGTGAGATTCCCAAGTAGTTTAAGGTTCTGACTCAGCAGAAAGACACTCTCCAAAGAGTGAGGGTCTGCAGCCAATTGAGCTATGTCTGTATACAGGACTACCCAAGAATGGAGTGTCTAAGAGTTAGGGGATACAGGAAACCAAAGAGAAAGTATCTAGCCAGCACCTCATTTAATGCCCTAATATGACTTTTTTGAAAGCAGGTAAGGAACATTTCTGAAAAGGCATGGTCTGAGATCAGCTCGGAGATGGAGAGAGAACTGACCTTGTTGAGCATCCATGGAGAACCACTGCACAGAAAGTCATCAAGGGGGTCACTGCTCCCAGGCTCCCAGGGATGCCTTATACTCCTTTTTAAATGTACAGTCTCACTGTCTTCTGGAAAGAGCCCTAGTACTTACATTGAGAAAGTTGAGCCCTAGGTTCGTGCTGCCACTCACTTCCTGGACATCTTGCTTCTTTATGGCTCAATTTCAGTGTTTGTAAAATGTGGATAATGCTGCCCCCTCCCTACTGAATAGGAATGCTGAGGAACTAGAATGATACAGAGACACGGAACTGCGGTGTTGGCAGGGAATTTAAAAGTATCATATCCAAACACTTCCTTATGTTAGTCTCCCCTAGCAAATAATGATAGCTAGCACTTACGGAGAATTGGGCATTTATTAGCACTGCTATAGGGCTTCCCTGGTGGCTCAGGTGGTAAAGAATCTTCCTGCAAGGCAGGAGGAAAAGTGAAAGTGAAAGTGAAGTCTCTCAGTCGTGTCCGACTCTTTGCGACCCCATGGACTGTAGGCTACAACACTCCTCTGTCCGTGGGATTTTCCAGGCAGAAGTACTGGAGTGGGTTGCCATTGCCTTCTCCAGAGGACCTTCCCAACCCAGGGATTGAACCTAGGTCTCCTGCACTGTAGGCAGATGCTTTACCATCTGAGCCACCAAGGCAGGAGACGGGGGTTCGATCTCCGGGTCAGGAAGATCTCCTGAAGAAGGAAATGGCAACCCACTCCAGTATGCTTGCCCGGAGAATTCCATGGACAAAGGAGCCTGGTGGGCTACTGTTCATGAGATCACAAAGCATCGGAAACAACTGAGCAACTAACAATTAACAAGGCACTGTTATAAGCCCTTACAGGTATTAGCTCATTCAATGCCTGCAATAACCATATAAGGCAGATACTATTATTGCTGTCTCACAAACCAGGAAACTGGGGTGCAAAGGGATGAAATGACTTCTCCAAGGTCACATAGCTAGTGAATAGTAGGGGTGGTTTTGGAATGAAAGCCATCTGACTCCAGAGCTTGTGTTATTAACCAACATATTTACAATATATATACACTTCAGAAGCAACAGCATCTATAATAAACAGAAGGTAATACCTTAGCTAAACAGAAGGTAATACCATAGCTATCATTATTTTTATTTATGATAAAGTGTTTAGATTGTTATAATAATTTTATATGTGGCTCGAGTTTCTCAAGTTATTTACAACTATGGATGCCAAACTGGCAATTGCTATTACTGATGAGAATCCTCTAAGAAAACTAATTCTCTTGGTGATTTGAATAGTTTCACATATACAAAACTGACTGTAAGTCTCAAAATTGGAAACTGGCTTCAACATCAGTTTAGAGGACACTTTATTCTATTTCTGTATGAAAAGCAGACCGTTGCCGAGTGCCTAAATCAGGGCTAAGAGGCAGCCAGCAATCTGATGTCCTGAACTGTCGTAATGCACTTAGCTAATAAAAACTCAGGAGCTGTTGACATTTCCTTCAGAATTTCAGGATTACAAATTTCTTACCTAACGTGGCTTACTTTTTTCTGACTTTGGATCAAAAGTGAGTGGAGCAGGACCAAGATGGGATGTGAAGATTGACAAAGAATGGTCCCTGTCCTTGTGGAGTTTCTGGTTCTTCAAAGGGAGGGGGAGGGGTAGGAAAGACCATTCAGTTCCAGGGTCAGGGAAGGGGGAGTAGGTGCTGAGACCTGGGTAGATGCAGTGTAATAAATAAGCACATTAAAAAAGACAATCACCTGATCTTTGAGAACTGGGGTACTTCTTGAGGAGTGTGGCATCTAAGCTGAGGCTTGAAGAATGAGCAGTTATCTCAGCTAAGGGGAGGGAGGGGAAATTAAGCAGAAGGCACAGCATGTGCAAGCTGGGAGGTGAGAGCACCATGTGAAATTTTCAAGGTAAGCGTTACCCTTCTATTTATAAATGGGGAAACTGCACCTAAGGACACATATCTAGTAGGTGTAAGACCCAGATTAAATGTGCATCTGTTTGACTCTAACGTCATCCTCTTTGCGAAGCTCCACATTGCTTCCGTCATTCCTGGGAAGTGCACACACAATTTCACTAGGATGCTTATAGTAACTGAGTGCTGTGGTGGCATCTATAAGGAAGCTGGAAGTGTGATCCATTACTATTCAATGAGAAGGCCACAAGAAGGCACTAGTCAGTACTGAAAAAAGAGGAAATTCAGAATGACAGAACCATTTCTGGTGGATGTGAGATTACTGAATGTATAGAGAAACAGGAATATTTCATAGACACAGAGACATTAGAAACTTGTATTTGAAAGGGAGGAGAAAAGCAGGAACGCAGGCAGCAGCAGATGAGATGGTTAGATAGCAACGCCGGCTCAGTGGCACGAATTTGAGCAAATTCTAGGAGGCAATGGAGGACAGGGAAACCTGGCATGCTACAGGCCATGGAGTCACAAAGAGTCAGACATGACTAAGCGACTGGACAATAACAACAACGAGGAATACGGAAAGGACTAAAAGAAAGGGTTAGATTAAGTACTGTGGGAGCCCAGAGAAGGGAGAAGTCCTTCTTCTTGGCAGGGATTAGGAGAGACTTCACATGGAAAGTGGATTTTCATCAGGACCTTAAAGATCGGGGGTTCTGGAAACAGAGCCTGGCCAGACCACGCTGTGCTCTATGGCACTCGGGCATTTCACACGTAGAAAACAGAAGAGGTGTTTGCAGAATAGGAGGGCACAGGGAGAAGAGAGTAGGAGATCCCTGTAGGTAGAAGAATGTCAAACTCTGGGTAATGAACAGGTTTGTGAGGGGTGGAGGGGAAGTGAGGTTGATAGATACATTTGGCTCTGGACATGTCAAGCTTAGGGAGGATGTTAGTACATATCATCATGGATATGTTAAGGCAGTGGTTGGAGCATGTCTCTGGAGTTCAGGTTCGAGACTTTGGGTTGGTAATGTAGATCTGGAGCTATTTGCATGATGTGACAGCTGCTGAACTGAGACCATCAGCAGGAGACGGAGGACAGAATCCCAGCTCTATTTCTTTGTCTCCGGGGTAGGTTTTGTAGTCTTAGTGCTTGTGGCTAAACTGCTTGGTATCCAGTAGATACAAAAAACACTTAACTCATAGCAACTCAAGTCAGATGATAAGGAGACTGAGATCAGCTGTTGGTTCCTTAGCTTCTGATTCTCTCTTAGAGACAAAGCCACGCCATCGCAGTCTCCTCTGGAAGCTGGTAACCGCTGGCCCCTGGGGTCTATTTTCTACGCAGAACTCCAGCTCACAAGTCCTTCATTATTGGTGGTAGCTCTTAATCCATCACTGAGTTCTGCTTCCCTGCTTGTGGAGCACCCACCTGGGCAAGAATGGCAATCCCTGACAGGTACACACTGCTATCTCTAAAACAGATACCTAGTGTGGAGCTCAGAGAACTCTCCTCAACACTCTAAAATGACCTATATATGGGACAGGAATCTAAACTAGATTAGTGGTGGTGGTTCAGGCCTTAAGTCGAGTCCGACTCTTGTGACCCCATTGGCTGTAGCCCAGCAGGCTCCTCTGTCCATGGAATCCTCCAGGCAAGAATACTGGAGTGGGTTGTCATTTCCTTCTCCAGGGAATCTTCCTGACCCAGGAGTCGAACCCGGGTCTCCTGCACTGCAGGCAGATATTTTACCAACTGAGCTACGAGGAAAGCCTAAAATACACTGGAGACACACACACACACACGTATTAAACGCTTCAGTTGTGTCCAACTCTTTGTGACCCCATGGACTTTGGACCCACCAGGTTCCTCTGTCCATGGGATTTCCCAGGCAAGAATATTGGAGTGGGTTTCCATGCACTCCTCCAAGGAATCTTTCCAACTGGGGGATTGAACCCAAGTCTCTTACATCTCCACCTGGGAAGTTTACACACACACACACACACACACACACACACACACACATATATATATACAGAGTTCACTTTGTTGTACACCCGAAACTAATATAACATTATAAATGGGGTCGCAAGAGTCGAACACGACTGAGCAACTGAACTGAACTGAAATCAACTATATGCCAATAAAATTTTTTAATTAAAAAATGTAATTAAAAAAATGAGAATGGCAATGCCAAGGTCCATGTCCATCCTTGATAAATCTACTCTTCCCCTCACCTCTTCATGCCCTACCCTCCAGACCACCAGCCTGGAACGTTTCCTTCAAACACCTCCCTCTCCCTTGGCTCCTGTCTGGGCACAGCTGAGTCCTCCGACACTGGAAGGCTGCAGCCCTGAGCCTGTGGGAGGCGGGAACCCTGCCCACCCTCCTGCCTGGTGCCTCGACTTTTGCGTCTAGGGTGCTTGGCCCCCTGCCGCCTGCTTGGGTGATGCAATGCCAGCCAAGGAGGGAGGCGGCTAGGCCCTGGGATCCGCAGCAGCCTGCCTGCCAGCCAGCGGGGATGTTATCTACACCCCAGAGCGAGCCAGGCTTCCCGGACTAAATTAGCAAGAGCGGAGCAGATGTCTCCTTTCAGTGCAGCAAAGGATTAGATGGGAGAGAGCCAGCCTCTCTCCCTCCCTTAGAGACAGAGGCAGGTTCAGGGACCCAGGGCAGGTGCCTTCCTCGCTTCAGGACCACAATGCCTGCCCTTGTGGGGCAGCCTGAGGTCAAAACCACCTCCCAGCCCATCTTAGCCCACCTAACTCTTCCCCCACACTGTACTTACTCAGACGTGTCCAACTCTGTTGGACAGACCTCATGGACTATAGCCCACCAGGCTCCTGTGTCCACGGGATTCTCCAGGCAGGATTACTAGAGTGGGTTCCATCCCCTTCTCTGGGGGATCTTCCCAACACAGGGATGGAACCCAGGCCTCCTGCATCATAAGGCGGGTTCTTTGCCGTCTTGAGCCACCAGGGAAGCCCACCACTGGCTCTCCTGATTTCCTTCCTCACCAACTTCTCTCTCTCATTTTGTTCTTAGAGCCCTGGCATTCATTTCTTTCGGTCTCCGAATAGGAACATGAAGGCCTTATTTTAGGTTTCATCTTCTTTCACGTTGGCCTTATTAGAAACTTCATGTTCTTGGCCCCTACCTTCCCTGCCCCCTTTCTCCCTGAGTCCTCTCCCCTGTGGGAAAGCTCCAGCCTGAGGGCAGCCCTGCCTTCTCCCAATGCCCGCCGCCTGCTCTGTTGCACCCGGGGTCCCTCTGCTTCGTTGTCCTCCAACCTGCTCTGACTTGGAAGCAGCTGAAACCTTCCCACCTCCGACGACCCAGCTCACACCTCCTTCTCTGCAGCTCACACCTCCCTCTCTGCAGCTCACACCTCCCTCTCTGCAGCTCTTCCCTGCTCTGGGGGCTGTGGAAAGTAACAGTGAGAGCTGCTCCCCACCCTGGCCTGCCTGGGCTTGAATCCTTGCTCCAGACTTCTGCCGTCTCTACTGCACTCTCTCAGGTGTAAGCTGGGGATCATCCTTCTGCCTTCATCCCAGGGTGACGATACAGCTGTATGAGTTAACTCATGGAAAGCACTAGAACACAGCACTTGCTGTCCAGCGAGCACTCCATCACGCTAGCTATTATTTAGCAAGCATTTGTGAATACACACATAAAAGAAAAAAAAATCCCCCGAGGTCTTTGCTTTGGTGGGTCCTGGCTTTAGGGACAAATACCCTTTCTCGGTTTAACACCTGCCCCTGGGCTCCTGCTCCATTGAATGTTGATGGGATCCTATGGGGTTGGTTCTGGGAGCCTCGTCAGGTTCTGTCTTGAGATGGGGAAGCCTCTGTGATCTGAAGGTGAGAGCCGAGACTTAGGGTCAGACAGACCTACTTCTTTTTTTTTTAAGATTTGTTTCACTCATGTGGTTGTGTCAGGTATCAGTTGCGGCATGTAGGGACTTGGCAGCATCGAGCAGGATTCTCTAGCTGTGGCATGAGAGCTCAGTCGTTGCGCACCCAGGCTTAGT
>SJYX01019569.1:112562-139653 GCA_006410675.1 Oreotragus oreotragus
CTCTCGCCCTGCTTTTGCCCCTCCCAGAGGCTGGCATGCTGGGACTTCTGCTAATCCCCCAGCCACAGGGCATCTGTCTCAGAAGCCCCTCTGGCAGAAACAGTCTGGATGAGCTTTAGAAGTTATTACCCTTTAAAGCAAGGGTGAGCCACTAGTTTAGCTCAAAGGCCACAAATATGGAACAGCTTTTTCCAGAGGCACCAGACTGGCTAATAGAACATTTTCCAATTTTCGGAAAGGCATCGCCAGCACCCACTGGTGCTTTTCAACCTCTTGCCGGGTTTTTCTGTGGGGTCTTCATATTCATTACCCATATTTCTTTTCATTTTTCTCACCTATCAGTCACTCTTAAGTAAAGAGCCATTCTCTTCTCTGCTGACCGGTTTTGGCTTCTCCTTTCAGTGGCTCTTGTCCTCTTTTTTCTGCTTTAGGAAGCAAGCCCCCCACCCCCAACCTTGGGCTATTTCCAGTTCTGTTTATTCAGTGTTCTCCCACCTTCTCCCCTACTCTGCTTTCTTTGACTTCCTCTCTCCAAGTGGCCAGAGTATGAGAAGGCTCCAAGATTCAGATGGGGAGGACGGAGAAGGTCCTTGTCTTAGGGGCGGTGGACACTTTCCCCCCCTCATCCCTCCCTGGGTCTGCCCTGCCATGGTTTTTTTTAGATGCTTATGTCAATACGTAGAAAAGCTGCCATGGTGAGAAGAAATACAAAGGCAGTGTGCTCTCTTTGTGGGGTTTCTGAAGAAGGGGGTCAGGCTGGTTGTGTCCAGGCTGGTTTATTTCATAGTCTTACCACCCCTTCCAGGAGTCAGTCTGTAAGACCCTTGTAGGTCGCACACAGGCGGCTGGCTCACTGGGCCTGACTTCTGGTCTTGATCCACCCAGGGATCTGCTGTTCTCCCCAAGGCGCGTCACCTCCCCTTCACCATCTGCTTATAGCCTCGGGAGTCTACACTGCCTCTTGCAAAAAATGAGAACAATAATCTTTCCTCTGGGCTCTGCACCCCTTAGAATGTGTTCTGAGAGTTGAAAGTGAGGCTGCAGGGAAGGGTCTGAGCATTTAGGGAGGAAAGGCCCTCAGTCAGTTCAGTTCAGTCACTCAGTCGGGTCCCACTCTTTGCAACCTCATGGACTGCAGCACACCAGGCTTCCCTGTCCATCACCAATTCCCAGAGCCTACTCAAACTCATGTCCATTGAGTCAGTGATGCCATCCAACCATCTCATCCTCTGCCATCCCCTTCTCCTCCTGCCTTCAATCTTTCCCAGTACCCGGGTCTTTTCCAATGAGTCAACTCTTCGCATCAGGTGGCCAAAGTATTGGAGTTTCAGCTTCAGCATCATTCCTTCTAATGAATATTCAGGACTGATTTCCTTCAGGATGGATTGGTTGAATCTCCTTGCAGTCCAAGGGACTTTCAAGAGTCTTCTCCAACACCACAGTTCCAAAGCATCAATTTTTCGGCTCTCAACTTTCTTTATGGTCTAAATCTCACATCCTTACATGACTAGTGGAAAAACCATAGCCTTGACTAGACGGACCTTTGTTAGTAAAGTAATGTCTCTGCTTTTCAATATGCTTCACAGTATGTGAACCTCTTTGGAACCTCAGAGTCAACTTTGTTGACTGTGAATGCTACTCCATTTCTTCTAAGGGATTCCTGCCCACAGTAGTAGATATAATGGTCATCTGAGTCAAATTCACCCCTTCCAGTCCATTTTAGTTCACTGATTCCTAAAATGTCAACATTCACTCTTGCCATCTCCTGTTTGACCACTTCCAATTTGCCTTGACTCATGGACCTAACATTCCAGGTCCCTATATAATATTGCTGCTTACAGCATCGGAATTTACTTCCATCACTGGTCACATCCACAGCTGGGTGCTGTTTTTGCTTTGGCTCCATCTCTTCATTCTTTCTGAAGTTATTTCTCCACTGATCTCTAGTAGCATACTGGGCACCTACCAACCTGGGGAGTTCAGCTTTCAATGTCCTATCTTTTTGCCTTTTCATACTGTTCATGGGGTTCTCAGGGCAAGAATACTGAAGTGGTTTGCCATTCTTTTCTCCAGAAGGGCCTCAGAAATAGTCTATAAAGGTATCTTGCTTTTCTCACTATTCATATGAGTGAACTGAAGTCCAGGTCTCTGGGCAGGGGCAGGGTTTTTTTTTTTTTTTTTTTTTTTTTTTTGCACATTTGAGGTTAGCTGAGAATCAGAGAATTGGAGAAGGAAATGGCAACCCACTCCAGTGTTCTTGCCTGGAGGATCCCAGGGATGGCGGAGCCTGGTGGGATGCCGTCTATGGGGTCACACAGAGTCGGACACGACTGAAGCAACTTAGCAGCAGCAGCAGAATCAGAGAAGCCAGCTACAACTCTGAGATGGAGTTGTATTTTCTCACTTGGACTAACCTTGTTGGAAAGCATTCACTCAACAGCTCAAAGTCAGATTTTTAGTTTCTTTGGCCTCACAGGCAGGCCACTCCTTCCTGCATCAGCATCCCTACTTCACACATTTCACCTAAACTGAGCCAAGGCTGCATCTTGAGAAAGCATGTGCTTTTGGAAACTTTTTCAGATCTGAAGACAGGGCCTTGCCTTTGTTAGGACTGGACCCAGTCCTGGGCACCTGGAAGTGACTGGGACCCACCATGCCATGAACGTAAATGTAGCAGCTGCTTTCAAAAGAGACCATTTGATTGCCAAGAACAAGCTAAGTAGACTGAGTTTTAAAAAATAAAAAATATTTTAAATGACACAGAAATTTAAGTTAGAAGAAGACATGTATTAGGAAAATCTATATATGTACATACATATGAATACATTGTTATGAACTAAGGCATTGTGTTAAGCACTTTGCATACTAGATTTCATTTATTTAAATGCTTAAGAATAAAAATGGAGGAAAAGAGTGTTCTAAGTAGTTAAAAGCATGCATTTATCCTGTAGCAGAGAATGAAGATGAATGAAAAGGCTGGTTAAGAAAGTAGGTAAAAAAAAAAAAAAAATTCTACACAGAGACCAGCTTTAGTCTGGGCTGCCAGCCAGAGGTTTCTAGAAGAAAGGAAATAATGAACTTGTAGGTTGTCAGAGCTGGAAAGGGCCTCAGGACTGATCTTTCCAACCAGTTATTGTTCCATTTTACAGATGGGGGAAGTGACAAGAAGGGAAGTGACACAGCCATCCTGGCACATCTGGTCATATTGTGTCCTCTCCTTGACCGGGAATCTCTCAGGGAAATCTAACAGCATTCTCCATACGCCAGCGAGACTAAGTCGCAGTATTCCATGGACGGTCATCATTAACTCTTTTGTGGTCCCCTGGCAAGGGCTCTGGCTGAACACCAGGCTATCCATCCAGCCCTCGGAGGACGTGCTTGCCCCGGTTTCCACGTGCATCTTCTTGTGCAGCCAGGGGGCTTCATCCTGGCTTATAGCCTCTTGGTCATTATTAAGGACTAGTCCCCAGATTCAGCATCTGAACTTTGAATCTGTTTGTGCTCTTTGGAACCTTAGAGTCACAGAATGTTTGAGCTGGCACAGCCCATGTGTCACCTGGTTCAACCCCACCAACTAGAGAGTAGTTAGAAGACTTACCCAAGTAACGCAACTAAATGAAAATTGCGGATGCCGATGTCTCTCCTCACTTCCCATAGGAAAGCACTGGCGTTGATGGCAGTAGTAACCAATTCCCATAGGTCCCTGGCCCTGATGGGTCCTGGGGGAGTGCCGCTGCCAGGACAGAGGGCCATGGGGCAAATGGGAGGCCTGGTGTGGGAACGTGCCATGTCCACACAGCCAATGTGTGTCCCCCACTCACCTGCTGGGAGCTGTGCGACCTGCATCTGTCCAGACCCTCACTTTGTTGCACACACATGGACGTCTCATGTGACCCTGGGAAGAATGCGGGCAGCCACCTTCCACCCCACTTCCTGGAAAGAGTGTGTGGGCTGAGAGATAAAACATAACTGATAATAAGGAATAATGTGGTAAAAATACAAGTTTAATATAGATAATAAATGACAGCAAAATAGTATAAAATAATGGGCTATATTCACACAAAAAATAAGATACAGAACCTGAGGACCTATGTCTCTATGGCCATATTTCCTATGCAATCAGAGTCAGGATGATAAATGCTTTTGTTTAGCATTTACCAGATACTGTTGTTCATGTATATATATATAGAGAGAAAAAGTCCAAAAAAGTACATATCTATATATGTGTGTTCATATACATGGGCTTCCCTGGTAGCTGAGCTGGTGAAGAATCTGCCTGCAATGCAGGAGACCTCGGTTTGATTCCTGGGTCGGGAAGATCCCCTGGAGGAGGGCATGGCAACCCACTCCACTATTCTTGCTTGGAGAATCCCCATGGACCGAGGAGCTGGTGGTCTACAGTCCACAGGGTCTCAAAGAGTCAGACGTGACTGAGTGACTAAGCACAGCGTACATATACATACATACATACATATATATATTCTCATTCATTCTTCATAATAGCCTCATTAGACACTATTATCCCCATTTCATAGATCAAAATACTGATGGATGGAGAGGCTGAAACATAGCTCAAAACAAAACCATATTAAATTAGCAATGCTTTGTTCTGGGTTTTCAGATCATGGAGTCTGACCACAGCTCAGTTTATCAAGTGACTTCATCCAATGATAAACAGAAGGCTTCTTCCCTCGCCACACCCCCATCACCCCCACCCCCAACCACCCACACACATATACTTTCTTTATTCCAAAAGGGAGCTGGACCAAAGCCCAGAAGAGGTTCCATGAACCTTTTTTTTAATTCTCCTGAGTCATCCAGCATATCTCTTCTTAAGCTTAATAATAAGAAGAGGAAAGAAAATTCAGCTTGAGGAAGGAGCAAACCATCAGCGGAAAGCAGTGCTTATTCCCCGTGCCATGTAGGTGAGCAGGCAGCAGCCTAGCGCTCTGAGTGAAATGCCTGAAGCGACTGGGGGCCAGGCAGCCCCAAGGGCGCCCCCAGAGGACAAGTGGGGAAGTGTCAGGGCCCAAGGTTCCCGTAGGCCGGGTGGAAAGGGGTAGTGCCCTTAAACAACAGTGGTATTAAGAGGATTTGACTGCAATCTAGAAAGCAATGAAAAGATATCTTTAAAATCGATCTTATGCCCTACCATCAAACCAAATTATCTGGTATCAAGAGCAACTGAGTAGATAGAAAGTACAGGCAAGCAAAGGGGTGGGTGGTAGAGTGAGAAATCCAAGGTAGAAAGAACATGCCAGTCAACAGGTGGGACAGAGAAAGAACAAGTTAAGCAGAACTTGCAAGAAGGGCCCAGGAGAGAAAACAAGGTGTTTGAACAGAGCTGGGCTACGGGATGGGAGTGGAAACAACACTGGCTTCCTTAGCACAGTGTGGCTGGGGGGGCATCAGCTCTCCCGGCAGATCAGCCAGTGGGGGCCCCAGAGCCTTCAGGGTGATGGACTGCGTCCAGCTCTGGGATGCTCTGCCTTGGGGAAAGGCTGTCTCAGGGCCACAGTATCCTGCGATTGGTGACACGAGCGTGACACTCCCCTTGGGAACGGAAGTAGAAATGACAGTTTTAAAAAAATTATCTTTGCTTCTCTCCCACCCCAGGTCCCTATGTCTAACAATTGGATCACCCATTTCTCAAACATGCTGGACGCCAGGTGTCTGCTCAGTTCTGAGGCTTACAGAGTGGATGAAATACGCAACCTGAAGCTAGATTTTCAAGTCTTCTCCTCCAAAGGGCTCACATTCCAAATCTGTCACTAACTATTTTTTGTCGTAGAAATTGCTTATGTTGTAAGAGGCTCAGGGCTCCAAACAAGTGAAGAGAGCACTGTGTATGCCATTCAGGCAGAGCCCCAAGCCAGGTGCTTGCCATTCTTAATTGAGAGAACACAGGGGCTCTGAGCATTACTATGTGTATGTGTATCTCGTGGGTGTGTGTGTGCTAAGGCATTTCAGTCATGTCCAACTCTTTGCACCCCCATGGACTGTAGTGCACCAGATCCCCCTCTGCTCATGGGATTCTCCAGGCTAGAATACTGGAGTGGGTTGCCATGCCCTCCTCCAAGGGATCTTCCTGACCCAGGGATTGAACTCAAGTTTCCCTGCATTACAGGTGGATCCTTTACCCTCTCAGCCACCAGGGAAGCCCATTTTAGAGGGAAATGATTCATGAGTGTGTGTGTATATGTGGTTGGCATGAATGCACTCGTCTTATTCCACCTCCATCCCCATAGATATTATAAACCTCTTGGGAACAAGAATAGTGTCTGGCTTCTACGTATATCTTCTGCATTCCCAAGACTCAATAAATATTTGTCAAACTGAACTGAATGGAACAAAATTGAGTTGTGGGGGAAAATCATATCAATACTATTTTGGCCTTGGAAGTGAAAGGAAAAGAATTTGTTAAGAGAAAAGCAAGGACTTGGGATGAAGAGAAAGCAACTCCCCTGTTTTCTGATATGGCCACCAGTTGGGTATTGAGGGGACATGCTCAGCCCTTCTTCTAGGACATTACTATCTTTGCAAGGGGCCCAGAGCTCCTTGTTCTCTTAATAAGGATATACAGGCTTCACCTTCTTCATATTTTCAGAAGTATTAGGCCTTTTTAAAAGGCATCTCCAGGACTTCCTTGGTGATCCAGTGGCTAAAACTGTGGGCTCCCAGGGCAGGCGGCCTGAGTTCAATCCCTGGTCAGGAAACTAGATCTCATATGTCACAACTAAAAAGTATCCCATATGCCACAGTGAAGACCTGGCACAGCCCAATAAATTTGAAAAAAAAAAAAATTGAAATTCCTGGCATCTGGTTTGGTTGAAACCTGTCTCTGTCCACTCAAGCTGAGTGCTGAAATGCTCCAGCTCTGCGGAGTATACCACCAGCCTTCACGGGTAACACAGCAGCCACAGGCATAAACAGGGCTCTCTTCACCCCACTCCCTTCCACCCCTCCATTCATGGGAACTCTGGTTCCCTTTATCCTCCATCCAAGCATTGCCAGATGGTGTCTCATGGATTCAGAGAAAACATCTTACTGTATGTACCAGTGCCATTTCCCTAGGCTTCAAATTTGGCTCATTGAGGTGGTGTCTCTAGTTGCCCTCAAATGCCAGCAGTGTCACTGATGCCCACTCTGGCACCCTATGATGTCACCTTATGATGTCTGGTGTCCCGAGGGATGCATCTGTCAGTCTGGGACTAGAGAGCCAAAGAGCTGCTACCGACACTGGACCCACCCTCTGCTGCACTACTGACCGTGACAGGCAGGGCTGCCCCAGCCAAGCCACAATGCCAAGGTCATGACCGCTGTCCCTAGCAGTGCTTTCTACAGAGCCAGCACCTCGCTGCAGACCTCCAACTCTGCCAGCGAAGCTTCTGCCAAAGCAGCCATCACCAGCCCTGAGGCTAGTATCAGGCTGGGCTCTTTGTGCCTCTTGGAGGATCTAGAAATAACTCTGGGTGTTTGCAGTGCTGGTTTGGCAGCCTCATCCCCTGAGTTGCAGGTGTGAGACCATGGGGGCCAAATGATGCGATCTGAGTGGAAGAACACTGCTATTTTTCAAGTGGCCTCTCCTTTCTGGGGACAGATCACCGTGCTTGAACCTAGTGCAGGTGTCTGCATTCTCTCTCTGCTCAGCGTCAGTCCCCAGCCTTCCTGCCTCGGGTCCCTCAGAGCTCGGCTTTACTGGACATCCCAGCATGCCTGAGTACTAGCCCAAACTCAGATAAAACAGAGGCTGCAAACACAGATGCAGACATAGAGGATGGGCTTGTGGACACAGTCGGGGAAGGAGAGGGAGGAGTATGAATTGAGAGATTAGGGCTGATATACATACACTACCATTTGTAAAATAGCTAGCTAGAGGGAAGCTGCTGTATAGCGCAGGGAGCTCGGCTTGGGGCGCTGTGATGACCTAGAGGGGTGAGATGGAGGCGGGGGAGGGAGGCCCAACAGGCGGGGGATGTATGTACACTGTGGCTGATTCACTTTGTTGTACAGCAGAAACACACAACAGTGTAAAGCAATTACACCCCAATTTTTAATCGATAAATTAATTTTTAAATTGCAAAATAGATAACTGATAAAGACATACTGTATAGTACAGGGAACACTAATAAATACTTAGTAATGACCTCTATGGGAAGATATATATAACTGATTCACTTTGCTGCACCGCAGAAACACTACATTTATGAATCAACTATACACCAATAAAAATTTTTCTGAAAAAAAAAAAAAAGAAGCCTAAGGCTACAAATTCAAATATGCCAATTAAAACTTAATTTCTGCCTCAAATATGTTTTTGTGGGAATGAAAGTAAAGCATAATGGCAGGGCCTAAAGCGAATGGACAGCGTCACATGGCAGGTCTGACAAAGACCAAGAAAAGGGCAAAAAAAGAAACCCTGCGGCTCCCTTTTCTTCTCCTCACTCAGCTCTTCCAGGAATTCTAAATGTGTTTGCTACAGCTTTCTGAATGTGTTTACTCTGAATGTATCTCCTTGCTTTGGGAAATTGTTTAAGAACAACAGCCTCGGCTTTGATAAAATCATAAATGCCCCAAATGGTATGATATAAGCATAAAGGTTATAGTGCACGTAGCCTGCTAGCTTTGTCAAAACCATTCCCAAAGCAGACTAAAATTGGCTTTATCAGATTCTATTTACTTTTTTCCCCATGAGGAAGCTCCAATATCCCACAAGTCCCCACCACACTTCCGTTCACAATCTCAAGGCCAAGCAGGTCCTTGGATGAAAGCAAACATCTCCTGGGATGTGCTTGCCTGGAACTCACTGAGGACTGATGAGGATTCTGATAACCACCCAGGATTCTTGGCCTTCCCCAATCAATAGAAATTGACTAGAGGTCAGACAAGAAATTCAGGCGAGGCTTTGTTAGGGTCCCTGCTACAGCTTCCCTGATAGCTCAGATGGTAAAGAATGCACCCACAATGGAGGAGACCCCGCTTCGATTCCTGGGTCGGGAAGATCCCCTGGAGAAGGGATAGGCTCCCCACTCCGGTGCTTCCCTTGTGGCTCAGCTGGTAAAGAATCCGCCTGCAGTGTGGGAGACCTGGGTTCCATCCCTGGGTTGGGAAGATCCCCTGGAGAAGGGAACGGCTACCCACTCCAGTGTTCTGGCCTGGAGAGTTCCACTGTATAGTCCGTGGGGCCACAGAGTCGGCCTTTACTGAGCGACTTCCACTTTCTGCTACAGCAGGAGAGAGATTGTTAGGGTCCCTGCTACAGCTTCCCTGATAGCTCAGATGGTAAAGAATGCACCCACAATGGAGGAGACCCCGCTTCGATTCCTGGGTCGGGAAGATCCCCTGGAGAAGGGATAGGCTCCCCACTCCGGTGCTTCCCTTGTGGCTCAGCTGGTAAAGAATCCGCCTGCAGTGTGGGAGACCTGGGTTCCATCCCTGGGTTGGGAAGATCCCCTGGAGAAGGGAAAGGCTACCCACTCCAGTGTTCTGGCCTGGAGAGTTCCACTGTATAGTCCGTGGGGCCACAGAGTCGGCCTTTACTGAGCGACTTCCACTTTCTGCTACAGCAGGAGAGAGCGAAAACGAGCAGCAGGTCTCCTTGCTCCTCTTGGAGGCGGGCCAAGCCGCTTTCTCACATGGGGCGCGGGTGGGGCGGGTGCGAGGGCCGGGCTGGAGGGCGGCTTAGGCCTTTGCCCATCCTTTAGTGGCGCTGAGGGCAGGGGGCACTAATAGTGCGCCTTTTTTGCTCCAGACACCCAGGTTTTTGCCCCTGGCTCTTCAGAAGCAGCAACTGGGTGGGGTTTTTCTAATCTTTTTGTATCTTTTTTCCCAGAATATGCCCCAAGTGCACGTGCTTGCAGTTATTTTTAGTCCCCATGTAGTTTCTTTGTATTTTGTTGCTAGATGAGAGGTTGTCTGAGTGCAGCACTGCAGCCCAGCAGCAAAGGGTCACAGGTCCCAGCCTATCAGAGGCCGAGCACAACGTGAGTGATGGGCTCTAAGGAGCTTGGAAGAGCAGGGAACTCTACTCAGTACTCTGTAATGACCTTATATGGGAGAAGAGCATAAAAAAGAGTAGATATCTGTATATGTATAACTGATTCACTTTGCTGTAAGCAGAAACTAAAACGACATTGTAAATCAACTATATGCCAATAAAAATTTTTAGAAAAAAGAAAAAAAAAAAAACCCTGAGGCTACAAATTCAAACATGTCAAGTAAAATTTAATTTTTGCCTCAAATATATGATACTTTTTGAGGCATTTGAGGAGTGCTGCTGCTGCTGGTAAGTCACTTCAGTCGTGTCCGACTCTGTGTGACCCCATAGACGGCAGCCCACCAGGCTCCCCCATCCCTGGGATTCTCCAGGCAAGAATACTGGAGTGGGTTGCCATTTCCTTCTCCAATGCATGAAAGAGAAAAGTGAAAGTGAAGTCGCTCAGTCTGTCCGACTGTTAGCGACCCCATGGACTGCAGCCCACCAGGCTACTCCGTCCATTGGATTTTCCAGGCAAGAGTACTGGGGTGGGGTGCCATTACCTTCCCCTTTGAGGAGTGCAGCATCATATTAATAATGGGCCCAGATTCAAACCATCCCCTCCCATAGTTCCCCTTGATCCAGGGGTCACACACAGAAAGGCCTTGGATGTGGCTTGAAGACTCCAGAACCTTTATCCTTCACTCAGAGAGACAAGAATGACTCCATAGGCACAATGGAAACAGGAGTGGAAAGAACTGGAAATAAATCTATCCTTTCACAGGCATGGAGAATCCACTCTGTGTCTATCTAGCAGTAGATTACATATGTGCTTCAGAAATGCAGGAAATTTGAGACTTGGCTCTTGTCTTCAGGGACCAGATTCTTTTTGAGCAAATGTCATGACCAACAGCAGGCCATGGAACACCAGAGAGAATGAAGGAAAAATGGACATATAGCAGGGCCAGCCAATCACCTTTCAGTTCTTACTCATGAGAATTTTCTTCAGGAAACAACAACAACAACCAGGAGAGTAGCTTCCTCTCCGACTTTTCTAGTTCCTGATTCATTTTGAATGACTCTTTGAGGAAAGAGATATGGAGAGTTGTCACCAGGAAATTGTTTGCTACTAACACCTATGTAGAGATCTCTTCCAGAAAATTAGAGATACTAAAGGAACATTTTATGCAAAGATGAGCCCGATAAAGAACAGAAATGGTATGGACCTAACAGAAGCAGAAGATATTAAGAAGAGGTGGCAAGAATACACAGAAGAACTGTACAAAAAAGATCTTCATGACCCAGATAATCATGAAGATGTGATCACTAATCTAGAGCCAGACATCTTGGAGTGTGAAGTCAAGTGGGCCTTAGAAAGCATCACTATGAACAAAGCTAGTGGAGGTGATGGAATTCCAGTTGAGCTGTTTCAAATCCTGAAAGATGATGCTGTGAAAGTGCTGCACTCAATTTGCCAGCAAATTTGGAAAACTCAGCAGTGGCCACAGGACTGGAAAAGGTCAGTGTTCATTCCAATTCCAAAGAAAGGCAATGCCAAAGAATGCTCAAACTACTGCACAATTGCACTCATCTCACACGCTAGTAAAGTAATGCTCAAAATTCTCCAACCCAGGCTTCAGCAATATGTGAACCATGAACTTTCTGATTTTCAAGCTGGTTTTAGAAAAGGCAGAGGAACCAGAGATCAAATTGCCAACATCCGCTGGATCATGGAAAAAGCAAGAGAGTTCCAGAAAAACATCTATTTCTGCTTTATTGACTGTGCCAAAGCCTTTGACTGTGTGGATCACAATCAACTGTGGAAAATTCTGAAAGAGATGGGAATACCAGACCACCTGACCTGCCTCTTGAGAAATCTGTATGCAGGTCAGGAAGCAACAGTTAGAACTGCACATGGAACAACAGACTGGTTCCAAACAGGAAAAGGAGTACGTCAAGGCTGTATATTGTCACCCTGCTTGTTTAACTTCTATGCAGAGTACATCATGAGACATGCTGGACTGAAAGAAACACAAGCTGGAATCAAGATTGCCAGGAGAAATATCAATAAACTCAGATATGCAGATGACACCACCCTTATGGCAGAAAGTGAAGAGGAGCTAAAAAGCCTCTTGATGAAAGTGAAAGAGGAGAGTGAAAAAGTTGGCTTAAAGCTCAACATTCAGAAAACGAAGATCATGGCATCCAGTCCCATCACTTCATGGGAAATAGATGGGGAAACAGTGGAGACTCACACATAGGATTCAATAAATATCTGTGCAAATGAATAAAAAAAAATAAGATTTGAATGAAGGACCAGTCAATCCTAGAGGAAATCAACTCTGGATATTCATTGGAAGGACTGATGCTGAAGCTGAAACTTCAGTACTTTGGCCACCTGATGTGAAGTGCTGACTCATTGGATAGGACCCTGATGCTGGGAAAGATTGAGGGCAGGAGGAGAAGGGGACGACAGAGGATGAGATGGCTGGATGGCATCACCGACACAATGGTCATGAGTTTGAGACCAGCTTGCTGCAGAGTCAGCCATGACTTAGCAACTGAACAACTGCCACCGGGTGGTCTCTGCTCACTGCACCACCTCTCTCCATCACAGCCAGGGCTTACGTCCCATGAGGGCAGGAGCCGAACCCACAGAATGGGCCTTAGTCCACATGGGTTTCCCCCCATCGACTAGTCATCACTGAGCTGCTGTCCCTCCAGCCTGGGGAACACACCACTTTAAAGAAAGCACTTGTATATTTGCAAAAGACACAGGCTTGGGTCTCCATACACATACATGGGACCCCTTTCCTCTATTAAAGAGCGTGCTCGTGACACAGTACATTCAGGTGAGTCCATCCAGGAGAAGTTGCCCACATATCACCCTGTATGTCTCTTCTGAGGGCCCAGCACCACACCAGCCCTATAGCACGACTGATGTGGGAAGGTCCATGTCACATCTGAATGACTGTGAGTTTGGCTGAAGTGTCACAGCAATGTGAGGGATCAACCAGTGGGAGCTGGGCAGGACCCAGATGCGTGCGTGCCTGCATGCTAAGTTGCTTCAGTCGTGTCTGACTCTTTGTGACCCCCATAGGGACTGTGGCCTGCCAGGATCCTGTGTTCATGGTATTCTCCAGGCATGAATACTGGAGTGGCTAGGTTGCCACGCCCCCTTCCAGGGGACCTTCCCCACCCAGGGATTGAACCCACATCTCTTATATCTCCTGCATCAGCAAGTGGGTTCTTCACCACTAGCACCACCTGGAAGCCCAGGACCAGATGAGGCAGGACCTCAAAGCACAGATGCCACTGCCCTGCAGAGCTACCAGATGCTCCAGGTTGCTACTTATACCACTGGGGGCCACACCACAGCCTCTGATCTGCCTGCCCAGGGAAGAGAGGCCCCCTGCTTCCCACAAGTCACCATCTTGGTGGCACCCATGCACTGACATCAAAAGCCAAGCCTCATGTCTGAGAGACAGTGACAGGAGCACCTCCAGCTTTCCCAGTGACTCAAAACCACCTCCTTCCTGGCTCTGAAGCCCAAGCTCCCTGTGCTTCTAAGCTGCCTGCCCAGCATAGAGGTGGTCACCTGAGTCCATCATCATACCAACAGCACATGCATTGGGGAGACTATCAGGAAAAAAAAATTTTTTTAATAAAAGAACAGGACTTCTCTGGTAGTCCAGCAGTTAAGAATCTATCTGCCAATGTATGGGCATGGTTAGGATCCCTGGTCTGGGGAGATCCCACATACAGAGGGGTAGCTAAGCCTGTGCACCACAACCAAACACACCCCTCCTAGAGCCAGTGCTCTGCATCAAGAGAAGCCGCTAAAATGAGAAGCCCACTCACTGCAACTAGAGCGTAGCCTCCACGCGCCACAGAGAAAAGCCTCTGCACCGCAAGTAAGGCCCACCCAGCATGGCCAAAAACGAATGAACAAATAAATAAAACTTAAACAAGTTAAAGAGCAGGTAAGAATCTGGGGGGACTAGGAATATTAACAGGGCTTCCCAGGGGGCATCAGTGGTAAAGAACCTGTATGCCAGTGCAGGAGACATAAGAGACATGGGTTCAACCCCTGGGTTGGGAAGATCCCCTGGAGGAGGGCATGCCAGCCCACTCCAGTGTTCTTGCCTGGAGGACCCCCATGGACACAGGAGCCCGGCGGGATACAGTCCATAGGGTTGCAGAGCCAGACACACTGAAGCAACTTAGCACGCAGGAACACTGTGTTTGAGGGATGAATGAGGCAGTTTTCCGATGATAACCTCTTTCATCCCAATGCCCTGATGAAACGCTGCTACCCCCATTTCACCCACGTGGAAACTGGTCTCTGCCAGGAAGTAGCAGAGCTTGCTTCACACCCACTATTTACGGCACAGGATGTGTACCCATCCAGCAGCATTTGGCCATTCGTGGTCACGTGAGCAATCCAGAGAGTACCTGTATTGAGATGACATCAACATGTCAATTTAAATCATGTCAATGAAAAACGAAAAGGTGGGAATCGTAGTAGAGAATCCACCTGCCAAAGCAGGAGACATGGGTTTGATCCCTGGGTCTGGAAGATCTCCTGGAGTAGGAAAGGGCAACTCACCCCAGTATTCTTATCTGGAAAAACCCACGGACAGAGGAGCCCGGTGGGCTCCAATCCACTGGGCAACAAAGAGTCAGACGCGACTCGGCCCAGTTTTAAAAAGTGACTCAGAGAACACCTGCAAGCCCACACTGCTGGAGAAACAAATTCCTAGTGAGTCTTCTTCTCTTCAGTTTTGTCAAAATCTTCAACAGCCTCTAAAGAGCCCCTCCCTGCTTCATTTTCAATTGCCTCTCCATGGTCCTTCCAATCCAGGAAATGCTGTGCATTTGGTGGATCAATGTAAGAAGGATGTTTCTGTATCATGGATGGGGGTAGGAAAGTGGCCAACACTGGAGCCCCTCCCACCTACAGAGCACCTTCAAATATATCCTCACACAATCCTCCCAACAGTTTTGACAAATACTTCATCCTTTTTAGAGGTGCAAAAACCGGTGGTGCTTCGCAGATTTAAGTCAGATGCACATGTAGTCAAGGGTACAATTTATTTTTCCTATTTTTCCTTAATTTTCAAAAATTAAGGTTGGTTTACAATGTTGTTAGTTTTTATATGCGTGTTTATATTCTTTTTTCAGAATCTTTTCCCTTATAAATTATTACAAGATGTTGAGTACTATTCCCTGTGCTATACAGTAGGTCCTTGTTTATTTATTTTTATATATAATAGTATATATCAGCTAACCCCAGATTCCTAATTTATCCCCCTCCTCGCTGCCTTTGCCCTCTGGTAACTGTAAATCTGTTTTCTCTGTGTGTCTATTTGCTTTGTAAATAATTTCATTTGTGTCATTTTTTATCAACAGATTTCACATATAAAGGATATCATATAGTATTTGTCCTTGTCTGGTTTACTGTACTTAATATGACAGTCTCTACATGCAACCATGTTGCTGCAAATGGCATTACTTTTTTCTGGCTGAATAGTATTCTATTGTATATATACACATTTATCCATTCATTTGTTTCTGGACACTTGAGTGGCTTCCACATCTTGGCTATCGTAAACAGTGCTGCTATGGACATTGGGGTACACATCTCTCAAATTATAATTTTTTTCCTCTGGATATATGCAAGGACCTGATTTAAATTGAGGTCTGATCTGACCCTAAAACTTGAGCTTCGCACAGGACATCACTTCATTCCTCCAAAGAGAATCCTATCTTTTGAAGCAGAACTGGCTGCAGTGAAATTTTTGGAGCCTCTAAAACTCTCCCCAAGCTCCTTTATGAAGTACCATGGTTCTCCTTTTAATTACACAAGCCTTTCCTCAAGCCCCTTCATTCAATATAAATGAAAATGATTCTTATTCAATCTTCTCATCTTCCTGTTTTAATTGTCAGGTTTGCAAGTGCAGCTCTCTGATGATTCTCATGGCAAAGGTCCAGGAAGACTGCTCTCTCCCGGGCCAGGCAGCCTCTTGTACACAGACCACCACCACCCAGCATCTGTTGACAGCCTTCGCAATTGGAGAAAAGAAAATGCAAGCTTTGGAATTCATCCATTCCTAAGCCTGAGATTTTGAAGCTGGAATAATACATCTTTGGAAATTCTGCAGAAGGGCTTTCATAAATAAACTTTGTTTTCTTGGTCCCTTCTGAAATTCTAGCAGAGGCATAGGTCAGACCCTTTTCAAATGGGGCCTCTGTTCAATCAACTTACGTCAACACCATTGATGGAGAACATTCAATGTGGGGAGGTGGGCTCTGGGGGTCCCCAAGGGCTCATCAGTGGGGAGGAAAGGAGACCTCAACAACCACAGACACACTGACATAAAATGCCAGCATCACAGACAGGTTCTAGCTGCTAGCTTCTCCACAAGAGATGGGATCATTTGAGCCAGACCTTGAGTGGAGAATGGTCTGGAGTAACTAGAAGATCAGGCGGGTGGTGGGGAGAGAAGTGAACAAAAGTATATTTATTCCTTGAGTATTTACTGAGTGCTCAATGTGGAAAAGGGACTAAGCTTAGGACCAGAAATACAATGTGGTCCAGGAAACCAAACACAGCCCCTGTCCCAGTGAACTGTGCAGTCTCACAGGATAAACACACAGGCAAACAGTAAGATCAAAACAGTCAATCTGAAAGGAAATCAACTCTGAATATTCATTGGAAGGACTGATGCTGAAGCTCCAATACTTTGGCCACCTGATGCAAAGAGCTGACTCATTGGAAAAGACCCTGATGCTGGGAGGGATTCAGGACAGGAGGAGAAGAGGGCGACAGAGGATGAGATGGTTAGATGGCATCACTGACTCAATAGACATGACTTTGAGCAAACTCCCAGAGATAGTGAAGGACAGGGAAGGGTGGTGTGCTGCAGTTCACGGGTTGCAGAGTCAGACATGACTTAGCAACTGAACAACAACCCCTACATACGAGCCTTCACATTTCAGCTTTCAAAGATGCAAGTGTGTTCACATGTCCATCCACGTAAGTTAGTGTGTGTGTCTGGTGCACACTGTCATACGTATGCATTGTCTACAGGTGGTTCTGCTTTTGGGTACTTTATAGCACAGTACAGAGTACAGAATCTTTAAGCCCAGAATGTCCAGAAATAAAAGTAAAAGCAATGGTGATGTAGCTGGTAATACTTACTGTACTGTAAGATAAAAATGATTTTTTGTGCTTTTTATGTACTATTTATATGAAAAGTATTATAAACCAATTACAGTACAGTACTCTACAGCTGACAGTGTTACATGGCACCTAGGCTAACACTGCTGGACTTAGGAACCAACTGGACTGACTTCCGAACATGCTCTTGGAAGGGAACACATTCGTATGTAGGGGATGTACTGTACCCGCCATGTTTGTGCTGAGAGACCTCCCTAGCCCAGCAGACCCACTGGGTCCTCAGGGCAGGGGCAGAACAATGGTGGTCAGTCCTGCAGAGATAAGGCAACGGGGACAAGGGGCAATGGGTGCTTGTCGTGTGCCAGGTACAGAGTTAGTACAGTTTAGGTGTGAAGAGCATGAATCTGGAGGTTCAAATCTTAGTTGCTCCCCTAACTAGCCCTGTAATCTGGGTAAGTTATAAAGTCCACATTGCAAAGTGAAGGTCATCATAAGGTTTTTTGGTAAGAACTTAAAATGTCAAACAGATCCATTCATACAGAGGTTTAAAAGAGGGCCTGGCACATAGTTGGTGCTTAAAAAAATAAAATTGTAGCTATTTTTTAAATTAAGCTATACAACTCTAGGATTTTTTTCTTTTTTTCATGAAGTATAGTTGGTTCCCTGGTGGCTCAGTGGTAAAGAAACCACCTGCCAATGCAGGAGCTGTGGGTTGGATCCCTGGGTTGGGAAGATGCCTGGAGAAGGAAATGGCAACCCACTCCAGTATTCTTGCCCAGGAAATCCCATGGAGAGAGGCGCCCGGCAGGTGCAATCCATGGGATTGCAAAGAGACCGAACAGCCTAGCAACTAAACAATAAAATAATTGGTTTACAATGCTGTGCTGGCTTCAGGTATAGAACAAAATGATTTATTTATACATTTATCTTTTTCAGATTCTTTTCCATCATAGGTTATTAATTGTAAGAATTTGAATATAGTTCCCTGTGCTATACTGTAGGTCATTGATATTTATTTTATATATAGTAGCATGTATCTGTTAATCTCAAATTCCTAATTTATCCCTTCCCTTCTTTCCCATTTGATAACCATAACTATGTTTTCTATGTCAGTGAGTCTGTTTTTGTTTTGTAAATAAACTCATTGTATCACTTTTAGACTCACAGGTATCATATATTTGTCTTTCTTAGTATGACAATCTCTAGGTCCATCCACATAACTGCAGATGGCATTATTTCATTCTTTTTTTTTTTTTTTTTTTTATGGCTGAGTAGCTTTTGAACTGTGGTGTTGGAGAAGACTCTTGAGAGTCCCTTGGACTGCAAGGAGATCCAACCAGTCCATTCTAAAGGAGATCAGTCCTGGGTCTTCTTTGGAAGGAATGATGCTAAAGCTGAAACTCCAGTACTTTGGCCACCTCATGAGAATAGTTGACTCACTGGAAAAGACTGTGATGCTGGGAGGGATTGGGGGCAGGAGGAGAAGGGGACAATCGAGGATGAGATGGCTGGATGGCATCACGGACTCGATGGACACGAGTCTGAGTGAACTCCGGGAGATGGTGATGGACAGGGAGGCCTGGCGTGCTGCGATTCAGGGGGTCGCAAAGAGTCGGACACGACTGAGCGACTGAACTGAACTGAACCGAATATTTCTAGGATGTGGGTTTTATCCCTATTTCACAGATGAAACCGAGGCTCAGAAAGCTATTAAGGAACTTCACCAAAATCTCACAGGAAAATGCTGAAGCCAGGATTCAGATTTGGGTCAATCTGAGTCTTCAGTAAATAGTTTCACAAACTTCAAGGCGAGATTACCTTGTAGTAGGCTACTTCAGGTATATCTTATACCTGCACAATTCTGAGCACTATTCATCAAGATCACTATCTCAATTATAAGCTAGCCTTATTAGGCAACAACTCCTCAAGATCTTTAGGTCAAAGTAGGTCATAATCCCTTTGTGCTGCCTCAGTTTTCCTAACGTGACGGGTATTGGGAAATTTGGAAAGAGGTAATGAGACTGCCGAGACTCAATCTTTGTAGCTTTATTGGCCAGAGCAGCTCAGAAGGTTCATGGCCAGTGTCTCCCTCAGATACCAGGCCAGAACAATAAACATTTACAACAGAGCAACTACTGTGTTCCAGAAGCCTGCAACCTCACGTCTGCTCTGAACGCAAGCCATCTACACCTCCTTTGTCTAATGCAGGCTCTTTATCTGAGACTCATTCTGGAGTTTACCATTTCCAGAAGGTGTTACCTTTCTAGATTATACCAAAGGCACCCCCTCTGTGCTCTTCTAAATACTGATCAATATTCCCTACCTCTCTGCCACTGACCTTGCCTGTTTTATAAGAATCAGCCCAGGAATCTGTCTCTCTACCAGACTATGACTTCCATTTGGATGTAGATGAAGCCATGATTCCTTTTTTTAAGAGATTTATTCATATTTTCCTTGAACAAACATCTTCGGAGCACCTACTCTGTGCCAAGCCTCATGCTTTGTGCTGGTGATAGAGAAATTAATGGAAAGGAAGTCAATCAAACAGGAGAGTTAGGTACAGGGAGTCAGGAATGACACTTTGACGTCACGGTGTGGCTTTAGCAAGTAACCTCCCCTCTCTGGCCTGGTTTATCTGGAAAGTGGAATTAATATTAGTATCTATTACTGTCTTTTAAGAAGATGAAGAGGATTACATGATAGCATGCCTATAAAATGCTGAGAAAGCAGATCCATGACACTCAGTATATAAGCCAAACCCATTCTGGATAATTCTTTGTGATGAGCATTGTCAGTGTTGGCTATTATCAAGGCGGGTGGGGTGTCGCTTTCTGATACTAAGGAAGCTTTAAGTCTTGAGTCTTTTTTTTTGTTTTGGTAACAGTGAAAGCAAAGTTATTGGATATTTAATAGAAAATTGGCATAGTTTATCGGCTCAGATGAGAAATCAATTTTGAAACATCACAGATTTTAAATTCAGAAACCTAGTCAATGCCTTTCTACTCTAAACTCTGATACAACATCTAAAAATACCTTTTCAAAGCCCACACCCTCATGAGGCTTTCTTTGATCCTTCACCCAGAAGACTCCCCCTCCTTTTTTTTTAATTGAAATATAGTTGATTGACAATGTTGTGCTGGTTTCTGGTGTACACAAAGTGATCCAGTTATACATAACATGCATATTCTTGTTCACTACAGGCTATTCCAAGATACTGAATGTGGTTAGTTCCCTGTGTTATAAGTAGGACCTTGCTGCTTATCGATTGCTATTTTATAAGCAATAGTTTGTATCTAATTCTAAACTCCTAATTTATCCCTCCCCACTCCCTTTCCCTTTCAGGAACTACAAGTTTGTTTTCTGTGCCTGTGAGTCTGTTTGCTTTGTAAGTAAATTGGCTTTGTACCATTTTTTTAGACTCCACACATAAATGATATGTGATATTTGTCTTTCTCTGACTTCGCCTAGTATGGTCATCTCTAGGTTCATCCATAGTGCTATGAACAGCATTATTTCATTCTTTTTTTATGACTGATATGCCACAGAGTGTGTGTTTATCACACCTTCTTTCTCAACATCTGTTGATGAACATTTGAGCTCCTTCCATGTCTTGCCTATTGTAAACAGTGCTGTTACAAACACTGGGGTTCATGCACCTTTTTGAATGAACAGAAGAGTCTCCCTCCTTAAATTCCCCTCATATCGAGTCCTTCCTGAGGGCACTTAGCACTTTCTCTACCCTGGAAGAGTTACTGATATTGTCCTGGCCCTCCTACCACCGTCACTAAACTCTTAAGTCATCCTGCAAATGGGATCCACATCACACAGGGGTCATATCATATCCTACTGTATCGGTCATCTGCTGTATAATCACACCACCTAACATGCCACCCCAGGAAGCAGAGTCTTGAGGCCACAAGCATTCATCTTCACTCACACATCTGCAGGTTGGCTGGAACTCCAGTGACCTCAGGTGGGCTTGGGTTCTCACTGAAGACTCTTGGCTTGGCTGGACAGCTCCGTCCCAAATGTCACGCATCCTGCTGCTCCCTGGGCCAACCAGGCTACTAGAGCATGCTGTTCTCGAAGCAAAGGCAGAGATGCCAGGGAGAGGGGAGGGGTGTGGAGAAAGGAGAAACACTCAAGGTCATCTAAAGCCTAGGCTCAGATCCAGCACACCCCATCACCTCTGCCTCGTCCTTCAAAATAAGCCACAGGATTAAGTCCAAAGTCAAAAGTTGCAGAAAACAATAAGATTTAAGTCATCCTGCAAATGGGATCCACATCACACAGGGGTCATATCATATCCTACTGTATCGGTCATCTGCTGTATAATCACACCACCTAACATGCCACCCCAGGAAGCAGAGTCTTGAGGCCACAAGCATTCATCTTCACTCACACATCTGCAGGTTGGCTGGAACTCCAGTGACCTCAGGTGGGCTTGGGTTCTCACTGAAGACTCTTGGCTTGGCTGGACAGCTCCGTCCCAAATGTCACGCATCCTGCTGCTCCCTGGGCCAACCAGGCTACTAGAGCATGCTGTTCTCGAAGCAAAGGCAGAGATGCCAGGGAGAGGGGAGGGGTGTGGAGAAAGGAGAAACACTCGAGGTCATCTAAAGCCTAGGCTCAGATCCAGCACACCCCATCACCTCTGCCTCGTCCTTCAAAATAAGCCACAGGATTAAGTCCAAAGTCAAAAGTTGCAGAAAACAATAAGATCTTCAGGTAGGAATTTAGAAATGTGTAAAAGAATTGGGTCATTCATGCAAACAGCAAACCACATCCACCACCCAGGTGCCTCATATAAAATAATCTTCAGACAGTGAATGAATGAATACCGAGTAAATTTCAGCATCTTCAAGACATACGACAATTTACCAGCAGTCACTATGAATCCTAAATCTGGTTCATCAGTACCACTCTCATTAGTATTAGTTTATCATGGGTCCCTAGACACCAGTGTACTTTAGCTGGAGAGGTGGAACTTCAAAAACTTGTGTGTACACATGGTTATTTTTTCATGGCTCCCTGATTATAAAATGAATCAATATATCCATTCACACTTGGGAGTCCATGAGAACACACACATCAACCTGCTCAGTAAAAGAAGGAAAACGTGGCACCGTTTTGCCTATATGGGGTGGGTGGAGGGGCTGAAGAGAGAGAAGGTGAAAAGTTGACTTTAAATCAAACCCATGGTGGTTAATTTCCATTTAACTACCTAGCTGAGACTAGAGGTTCCACAGAAACACGTTAAAGTCCGTGAACTTATGAAATGAGGCATCACTGAAGCCACAGCAGGGGAAGAGGCACCGTTTAGAAGACATTAAAGATTGAAAGCCTGCAGAAGTGCCGTTTTTCGTTACAAGGTAATTGCTTAAAAAAAAAATACATTTTAATTGAGAAACGAGGCACCTGTTCCAAAAGAAGAGGCAAAATAAAATTAACCTTCAGCTCCCCAGTCCCCTTGCCCCAGAANGAAAGCCTGCAGAAGTGTCGTTTTTCGTTACAAGGTAATTGCTTAAAAAAAAATACATTTTAATTGAGAAAGGAGGCACCTGTTCCAAAAGAAGAGGCAAAATAAAATTAACCTTCAGCTCCCCAGTCCCCTTGCCCCAGAAATGCCCACAGCTCCCTCCTGGAGCTCAAGCCAAGGAATGAGGCTTAGATGAGTCTGTTTCTCCCTCTGGATCCCACTGACACCAGCTACAAGCCACCATTTGCTCATTCACTCCACAAATATTTATTGAAAGGCTTCTGTGCAGGACAGAACAGGGCAGAAATTTCTGCAGTCATCAGCGTATACTCAAGAAAATGGCACATCATATTAACAGTGATGCTATCGGGAAAAACAGAGCAGACGGAGGAAACCAGTGGGTCGAGTTAACAGAAAGCTGCACATTTAAAGAGAAGCACAACCACCAGGTGTTTCATTTCCCTCAATAACCTTAGGTTCTTCGTGCTTTCACTTTGAAAAGCTTTTAAAATCAACCACCAAGTGAAACTGCACAAAACACCCAGGACAGGTGAATTACTGTGTCGTTTGCTCTGGCAGACACAAAGGTGGGGTACCCTAGCTACAAGGTGTTTGCAATCAAGAGGAACTCAAGTAACACAGAAGAACCACAAGGCCCAGATTTAACCACTCACTCTGAGCAATGGCAAAAGGCAGCCCATGCAGATACCAACAGCTGACTTATTAAGGCCTTTTAGGTGTGTGCCCCAAGTCCTCAATCCCTTTCACTGTGTGTTGAGTAAGGAGTGAGTTCACAGCACTAACAATGGAGGGATCTATCAAATCCATAGGAAACCACAAGCCTGCCTCCCTGGGTCCCCAAACTGGGCTCCTAGAGGCCAGTCTTGTGAGACTTGACTCTACAAGTCCAAGGCTAGAAGCACACATGGTCTGCCTCTCAGTGCCATTGGAAACTGGTGGTGTCAGGACCATGCCCCATCCTTAGCCTCTGTCTTCTCTTTCTTCTGCCCAACTGCCCGACATATGAAGGCCCTCCTTCCACAGCTCTGAATTGGGGCATTATGCTAATCTTCTAGGGAGTTTTGGATCCCAGCACTCAAGCTGCACCCTAAACCAGCTGAATCAATATTTCCAAGGATGAGCCCTGGCATCAGTAGACATTAAAGCTTCCCAGATGGTATCTGGTCCCATCACTTCATGGGAAATAGATGGAGAAACAGTGGAAACAGTGTCAGACTTTATTTTGGGGGGCTCCAAAATCACTGCAGATGGTGACTGCAGCCATGAAATTAGAAGATGCTTACTCCTTGGAAGAAAAGTTATGACCAACCTAGATAGTATATTCAAAAGCAGAGACATTACTTTGCCAACTAAGGTCCGTCTAGTCAAGGCTATGGTTTTTCCTGTGGTCATGTATGGATGTGAGAGTTGGACTGTGAAGGAGGCTGAGCACCAAAGAATTGATGCTTTTGAACTGTGGTGTTGGAGAAGACTCTTGGGAGTCCCTTAGACTGCAAGGAGATCCAACCAGTCCATTCTGAAGGAGAAAAAACTTGAGATTTCTTTGGAAGGAATGATGCTAAAGCTGAAACTCCAGTACTATGGCCACCTCATGGGAAGAGTTGACTCATTGGAAAAGACTCTGATGCTGGGAGGGACTGGGGGCAGGAGAAGAAGGGGACGACAGAGGATGAGATGGCTGGATGGCATCACGGACTCGATGGATGTGAGTCTGAGTGAACTGAGAGATGGTGATGAACGGAGAGGCCTGGCGTGCTGTGATTCATGGGGTCACAAAGAGTCGGACATGACTGAGCAACTGAAATGAACTGAGATGATCCTGATACACAGGGGAAACCTAGAACACTCTCTTTTCCCCTCACCAGGCTGGCACCTCCATCCCTGACCATCTGGGCTCCTTCACTACTTCACCTTAAGGTTTCAGCTATGCTCCTCAGCTCCACATTATCCCACTGTGGTCCAGTAGGAAGGATTCATCAGAACCTTCCAGGTGGCCTGTGTGTAGCAACTCTATTATCCAAGCAAAGCTGGGACACAGGATCTGGCAAAAATACCCCTGTACTCTTTTTGCAAGGCAAGTAAGTTAGAGCCCAGTTTGGCATTCTAATCCTGGTCTAGACACACACAAGCTCTATGTGACCTTGGCCAAGAAAGTGAAGCTCACGGCGTCTCAGTGTGCTCCTCTGTAAATCAGGCACTGTGATACCAGCCTCACTGGGGCTGATAGGAAGACACAATGAGAATCATTAATCAAGTGTCTGACATATAGCAGGCGTCTCCCTCCCTCAAATGGCAGGGGCTTTTACTAATTTATCATAAGAGAGTCAGTCTATATATAAATGTTTATATACCAACACATAATATGTGGGACAGCTGCAAAGTTTATGGGGACAGTGAACGAGGGAGAATATTTGAAATTAGAGCCACCTTAGAAAAATCTGATTACCTGCATTTTGTGCAATGAGCATTGTGACCAAGAGGTAAGACATGGGTTTGTGCCTGAGTGGATGGAGAGAAGAGCTCACCTGCACAGAGGTGGGTGGAGGTGGTATCCTGGGTCTCAGGACTCAGTCATTGCATTAAAACCCACTGTTCTCAAAACCTTGTAATATTGGAAAAAGGACCTGAAAAAAATACATATATAGACATAGATAAACTGTTTATAGCACAGTGATCTAAACCCAAAATTGTGCTACAAACCTGAAACTAATATAACGCTGTAAATCAACTATACTTTAATAAAAACAGCAAACAACAAAACCTACTGTTCTTCCTTAAGGGATGGGACACATCCCTTAAGGCAGAAACCATAAGGGAGGAGGTAGGACCAGAAGGATGAAGTGGCCTTAACAGTGAATGTATTTGAACATATGTAGAAAAGAGAAAAACAGGCCATCCAGGGACTTCCAGTGGACAATAAGGGATACGAGAGGTCTGAGGCTGTCTGGGGCAGAAAGTGAGGATGGAGTAGATTCAGAGAAGCCTCTGGTGAGGCTGTGTATTAGTTAGCTATCGGTGCGTAACAAATTACCACAAAGTTGGTGGCTTGAAATAACACTTTATCTCACAATTTTTGTGAGTTAAAAAGACAGCTCCCCAGTCTGGCCACAGTTTAGGTGGGTCTGCAGCGGAAGAGACTCACAAGGTTACAGTCAAGGTGTCCCCAGGTAGAGGCTCTGAGTGGATGGGGAGAATCCACCTGTAAGCGCGGGTGTTGGCGGAATTCACTTCCGTGTATCCATAGGACTGAGGTGGTCTTACCTTCCTGCTGGCAGCTGACTAGGAGTCACCCTCAGCTCCTAGAAGCCACCTACAGTTCCTTGCCATGTGGGTTTCTCCAAGAGCATCAAGCCAGCAAGGAGAGCCACTACAGCAAAGTCAACCAGTAAATGCAGTGATAGGAATCACATCCCATCACCTTTGCTGTATCCTGTTGGTGAGGCGAGTCATTGGTCCTGTCCACTCACACCCAAGTGCATGTGATTACCCAAGGGCATGAATGTCATGCCCTTGGGGATACAGTGGGATACAGTGGGGATATAGTGATCACACAAAGGCATGAACATCAGGACATGAGGATACAGGGAATCAGTTTCTATTATGGTAAAAAAAAATATATATATATATATATATATATATAAAAAACCATATTCACCATTTTTAAGTGCATAGTTCAGTGGCATTAAGAACACTCACACTATCATGTAACCATCACCACCATCCATCTCCAGAGTTTTCATCTTCTCAAAGGGAAACTCTGTACCCAGAAACACTAATGGCCCAGGCCCTGGAAACCTCTACTCTACTTTCTGTCTACCTCTACCTCTGTCTCTACGAATCTGACTACTTGAGCTATCTAAGTGGAATCACAATTATCTGTCCTTTGTGACTGGCTTATTTCACACAGCATGATACCTTCCAGGTTCATCCAGGATGGTTCATGTGTCAGAAAATCCTTCTTTTTAAGGCTGAACAATTGGTGGCTCAGTCGGTAAAGAATCTGCCTGCAGTGCAGGAGACCAGGCTCCACCCCGGGTTGGGAAGGTCCTCTGGAGGAGGGCACAGCATCCCACTTCAGTTTTCTTGCCTGGGAAATCCCATGGACAGAGAAGCCTGGCGGGCTGCAGTCCACAGGGTCGCAAGAGCGTCAGGCATGACTTGGGCACGTAACCATGAACCACAATCACCAACATTCACTGTATGGCTATAACTGCACTGTGTTTCTCCATTCACCTATCAATGGACATCTGGGTTGCTTTTGGCTTCTGTAACACTAGTGTAATCCTGGGTGTTCAAACATTCATTCAAGTCCCTACTTCTGATTCTCTGGGATATATATCCAGAAGGGGAATTTCTGGATCACATGCTACTATGAACACTGTTGAAGCTCCATGTACCTCTATTGGAACAGAGTGGCTTGGGAACCTGTTAA
>SJYX01019569.1:139907-168116 GCA_006410675.1 Oreotragus oreotragus
GAAGGATTCATCAGAACCTTCCAGGTGGCCTGTGTGTAGCAACTCTATTATCCAAGCAAAGCTGGGACACAGGATCTGGCAAAAATACCCCTGTACTCTTTTTGCAAGGCAAGTAAGTTAGAGCCCAGTTTGGCATTCTAATCCTGGTCTAGACACACACAAGCTCTATGTGACCTTGGCCAAGAAAGTGAAGCTCACGGCGTCTCAGTGTGCTCCTCTGTAAATCAGGCACTGTGATACCAGCCTCACTGGGGCTGATAGGAAGACACAATGAGAATCATTAATCAAGTGTCTGACATATAGCAGGCGTCTCCCTCCCTCAAATGGCAGGGGCTTTTACTAATTTATCATAAGAGAGTCAGTCTATATATAAATGCTTATATACCAACACATAATATGTGGGACAGCTGCAAAGTTTATGGGGACAGTGAACGAGGGAGAATATTTGAAATTAGAGCCACCTTAGAAAAATCTGATTACCTGCATTTTGTGCAATGAGCATTGTGACCAAGAGGTAAGACATGGGTTTGTGCCTGAGTGGATGGAGAGAAGAGCTCACCTGCACAGAGGTGGGTGGAGGTGGTATCCTGGGTCTCAGGACTCAGTCATTGCATTAAAACCCACTGTTCTCAAAACCTTGTAATATTGGAAAAAGGACCTGAAAAAAATACATATATAGACATAGATAAACTGTTTATAGCACAGTGATCTAAACCCAAAATTGTGCTACAAACCTGAAACTAATATAACGCTGTAAATCAACTATACTTTAATAAAAACAGCAAACAACAAAACCTACTGTTCTTCCTTAAGGGATGGGACACATCCCTTAAGGCAGAAACCATAAGGGAGGAGGTAGGACCAGAAGGATGAAGTGGCCTTAACAGTGAATGTATTTGAACATATGTAGAAAAGAGAAAAACAGGCCATCCAGGGACTTCCAGTGGACAATAAGGGATACGAGAGGTCTGAGGCTATCTGGGGCAGAAAGTGAGGATGGAGTAGATTCAGAGAAGCCTCTGGTGAGGCTGTGTATTAGTTAGCTATCGGTGCGTAACAAATTACCACAAAGTTGGTGGCTTGAAATAACACTTTATCTCACAATTTTTGTGAGTTAAAAAGACAGCTCCCCAGTCTGGCCACAGTTTAGGTGGGTCTGCAGCAGAAGAGACTCACAAGGTTACAGTCAAGGTGTCCCCAGGTAGAGGCTCTGAGTGGATGGGGAGAATCCACCTGTAAGCGCGGGTGTTGGCGGAATTCACTTCCGTGTATCCATAGGACTGAGGTGGTCTTACCTTCCTGCTGGCAGCTGACTAGGAGTCACCCTCAGCTCCTAGAAGCCACCTACAGTTCCTTGCCATGTGGGTTTCTCCAAGAGCATCAAGCCAGCAAGGAGAGCCACTACAGCAAAGTCAACCAGTAAATGCAGTGATAGGAATCACATCCCATCACCTTTGCTGTATCCTGTTGGTGAGGCGAGTCATTGGTCCTGTCCACTCACACCCAAGTGCATGTGATTACCCAAGGGCATGAATGTCATGCCCTTGGGGATACAGTGGGATACAGTGGGGATATAGTGATCACACAAAGGCATGAACATCAGGACACGGGGATACAGGGAATCAGTTTCTATTATGGTAAAAAAAAAATATATATATATATAAAACCATATTCACCATTTTTAAGTGCATAGTTCAGTGGCATTAAGTACACTCACACTATCATGTAACCATCACCACCATCCATCTCCAGAGTTTTCATCTTCTCAAAGGGAAACTCTGTACCCAGAAACACTAATGGCCCAGGCCCTGGAAACCTCTACTCTACTTTCTGTCTACCTCTACCTCTGTCTCTACGAATCTGACTACTTGAGCTATCTAAGTGGAATCACAATTATCTGTCCTTTGTGACTGGCTTATTTCACACAGCATGATACCTTCCAGGTTCATCCAGGATGGTTCATGTGTCAGAAAATCCTTCTTTTTAAGGCTGAACAATTGGTGGCTCAGTCGGTAAAGAATCTGCCTGCAGTGCAGGAGACCAGGCTCCACCCCGGGTTGGGAAGGTCCTCTGGAGGAGGGCACAGCATCCCACTTCAGTTTTCTTGCCTGGGAAATCCCATGGACAGAGAAGCCTGGCGGGCTACAGTCCACAGGGTCGCAAGAGCGTCAGGCATGACTTGGGCACGTAACCATGAACCACAATCACCAACATTCACTGTATGGCTATAACTGCACTGTGTTTCTCCATTCACCTATCAATGGACATCTGGGTTGCTTTTGGCTTCTGTAACACTAGTGTAATCCTGGGTGTTCAAACATTCATTCAAGTCCCTACTTCTGATTCTCTGGGATATATATCCAGAAGGGGAATTTCTGGATCACATGCTACTATGAACACTGTTGAAGCTCCATGTACCTCTATTGGAACAGAGTGGCTTGGGAACCTGTTAAGATTTATAGGAGCAGAGAGTGCGTTAAAAAAGGTGCCCAAGTAGCCAAGAGCAGTGTAACACAGCCACATTACCTGTCCCCCAAAAGTGCCGCTGCCTTGTGATGTTGTACAAATATAACAGTGTTTGCAGGGACCCACCTACAGAGGCCCAGGGACACTGCCCACCCCCAGTACCCACCCTTGCTCCTGACTTTTGCTATTATTCTGCACTTGAAAGGAGTCTTTCTGGGTTCCGGTGTCTGAGTTTTCTGTAACTAGAAACCCACTTGCTCTCTCCTGGTCCTCAGACAAGCCACAGAGAAAGCAGTAGTCTTAGCAGTAGCAGCACTCCAGGGCCCGAGTGTGGATACAACACATCAGAGCCCCTTCCCTGCCCCCAGACCTGACGCTGAATTCCAGCAGAGGTTCTCAAGGGAGCAAACAGGGATCAGAGAAGACTTGGAGCTCCTTTTCCTGCCATCTCCCTAGACTGCTGCATCGTAGAGTTCTCAGCCCACACCTTTGCAGGTTGTGGGCAGTTCTCCAGTCCTTGGACATGCTCCCTGGAGTCTTCCAGCTCCTGTTCCCCAAAACCCAGGAAGAAGCTGAAATTAAGCCTTAGGCTGACTCAGTCACTGCTGCTGAAGGGGACACCCCCATTTCCACAAAACAGCTGGCCACCACAACCCGACTAGCTACAGCCTTCAAATCAAGCTCATTCTTTTGAAAAACCTCCCACGTCTACTCCTCCATTCTTGTTTTTGCTTAGCCCCAAGGCTGTAAGCAGTAAACTCTCACTGGTGGTTCAGGAAAACAAAGTCCCGGAGATCTATGATCACAGCAGAATAAGGGGTTCCTTCCTGCTGCCTCCAAGTAGCACCAGATGAGAGAGGGAGGCAGGGGGGTCTGGACAGCTGCTGAGCCAGTCTGGCTCTGGGGCAGGAGTTGGGATGGGTGGCCGGACAGGACAATGCCAAGGGCAGCAGAGAAGCCCTTATCTCCCTCTATCCCATCTCAGCCAGTGAAGGTGAAATCGGAGAGGGAATGCCAATGAGGCCGCCGGATCCCCAGACAGCCAAAATGTGGTGCTTTATTACGGAGTCTAAGTGACTACAAACAGGCCATTATCAAATCTCTTCAGTGACAAAGCTCTGTGTTGAAGGGGACAAGTAAAAATAAGTACATTAAGCACAATAAATCACAGGGACCTGTCACTGAGAACCCTTATCCCTGGGGGATTACGGGACTGTTTCCCTCCCTGCCTTTCGGCTCCCGGGTCCTGGTTTCCCCATCATTGTTTTAATATTGCAGCCATTACTCTCTGTGCCACGAACAGCCTGCTGTTTCTCTGTAGTTCTGGGTGGCAAGGGCATAATTTGTTTTATGATTTGCTTGGGAGGGTAGCTGTTTTATATTCATCTTTAAAAGATACATTCAATAATTGTAGCAATGAGACCCTTGCTTTAAAAAAGAAAAAAAACAAGACCCAGCCCTGGCATTCCTTCTAACATCAATGCGGCCATGGCTGTGGCAACTCCAAAGATACCCAACTATTTCCAGGACAGCTGTGCTGTTTCTGTGGGGACCCACCTGCCCCCCCAAACGGCCTGAGTCATGTTTAAAGAGCCACCAAATCACGTGGCAGGCAGCCTGGGCTGGAAGGAGACTGTAAGAGGTTAGAACCCAGGCGGCCTGGGTTTTACCATTAAGTTGGTGTGACCTTGGGCAAGTCCTTTGATCTCCTGGGTGGAAGTGTTTCATCTGTCCAAACAAAACAGTTTGTCCACAAGCCTCTTTGGAGCTGGAAAGTTTCTGCATTTCTCTAAGATGCAGAGAGAGTGCAAAGAGCTTTAAGCCAGATAATAATAGCTTCTATTTCTGCCTTTCTCTCAATAAGATCATTACAAGATTCATCTTAAGATAAAACCAACACATACGCAACTGTCCGCGACATCTTCCCCCATGTAGAAACCTTCCCTCTTGTTCCCTCACCCCTTGAGTTGCCTTTCAAGATAGCACAACCTAAATACTGTAAACAAGTCCTCTCACAGAGTTATCCATCAGAAAGTAGATGGAAGGCTGGATACCCAAGGACAGAATGTGCTGAGCCAGATGCCCAAAGAGGGAAACCAGCATGCACTCTTCCCAATCAGAAGCAAGCAGGACAGCAAATCCCTTAGGTCTTCTGGAGGATGGCTATGGACTCCTGTGTGCAGCATAGAGACACTAACTGCCCCTTCTGGCGTCTCTGTCTCAATTGTGTTTAGTCGCTCAGTCCTGTCCAACTCTTTGTGACTCCATGGACTGTAGCCTGCCAGGATCCTCTGTCCATGGGATTCTCCAGGCAAGAATACTGGACTGGGTTGTCATTCACTTCTCCAGTGGATATTCCCCACCCAGGGATCAAACCTGGGTCTCCTGCATTGCAGCTGGATTCTTTACCATCTGAGCCACCAGGGAAGCCCCATGCCAATTACCACGTGGAAATCATGCCATGAAAAGACCACTTCTCACGCTGTCATGCTTCCAGCCGCCGTGCTGTGGAAGGCTGTCGTGTAACAAAATTGATCCCAGAACTTCATCACCCATCCGAGAGGCAGCAACATAAAACCCGCCTGATGGTGCCCAGTTCTCAAAATATACTATAAAGAGCTCAAAGGCAAAAAGTAAGTTACAAGCTCCCATGCTAGATTTGGAGCTGGGTTTTATGGATCATCAAAGGCCACTGAGTGGCCTCTGGGGATCAGAATAAAGAGGATTCCTTCTAACCAGGTGATGCCTCTGGCTTTGCAAAATTTAGTGTAAAGTGAAGTCACTCAGTACGTGCCTGACTCTTTGTGACACGTGGACTGTAGCCCACCAAGCTCCTCCATCCATGAGATTCTCCAGGCAAGAATACTGGAGTGGGTTGCCATTTCCTTCTCCAAAATTTGGTGTAACAACCCAATAAATACCAAGTGGAGTTAGATATATGGTAGCTTTTAGCCAAGAATGCCGGGGGCAGGTGGCAGAGGAGGTAGGTTTGCCTGCGAAGAGGATGGAGATTTGGGAGGCAAGCAAATCTGGTCACAATGAACCAGGCCACCGGGGGCCCTTGCTCTCCTCCCCACTGCAGAGCTCAGCTCAGTGCCTGGCACATACGGATGACCAAAGATAGTGTGTTCACTGAATGAGTGAGCGAAGAAATGAAATGGAGTCAAGTTGCGCCCAGGACCTGTAGCCCCTTCTGAAAAAATCCTGGATCCAGCTAATGGGATGAGAGCTAAAACTAACCAATAAAGTGAGATTTCTGCACAGCTTTGAGCATTTCAAAAAAAAAAACAAAACACCTATATGTACAGATATTCAGACAGCAATACATGCCTGTGCCTTATGTAAAAGGCAATTAGAGATACCAAATCCTTTAAATGTCAGTGTGAGGGTTTTAAGGGTTGCTTTTGGCCTGTTTTCTGGGCCGCTTTTTCCTTATCACTGCAAGTTACTAGCAGCAGGCAAAAGAGAAACGTATTCTGAAAACGCGCTTAGCCTCTGCCCTAGTGAACCTCTTATGAATACCAAAACACAACTTCTGAAAAGAAACCAATAGAGCTACTACACATTCCCATGCTCTCCATGGAAGATTCAAATGTTGGGACAGATATCTCGGGATTTATAGGCAAACAGTCCCATGAGGCAGCAGCGAGTGGACAGCAAGTCAGGACGAAGCAGCCGGCGCAACTGTCAGAAAGTCTATACGGGGCCACAGCTCAGCCCTCGGGGTGCCACTTCCCCTGCAAGTCTCGCCAGTTTACAAGTTGCTCCAAGTTCCCACTGAGCACACAGCCCGGGTCAAACATTCACCGCACCCCTCCTGGAGGACTTACCATAGGAAAACTGCACAGAACAGAAGTCATGAGTATCAGATCCAAACACTCACTAGATACCATACAGCAGTAATAAGAGACATCTAACGTCCCATGGGGCATTCTGCCATCACCCAGGGGTTGTATTTCCTAGGTTGCTTTCTCTTGTGACTGTGTTTGAACCTTAGGCTGAAGGTGTACCTCGTTTCCTAGAGGAGGAAAAATAAAGCTTGTGGAGTTATGAGTTGAACTGTGTTTCCTCAAGAAAGATATGATGAAGGTCTAACCTCCAGGGCCTCAGAGAGTGACCATATTTGGAAAGGTCTTTACAGAGGATTCAAGTTAAAATGAAGTCACTGAGCTGAGCCCTATTCCAGAATGACTGCATGGGTGCCCAGGTGCCCAGTCATGTCTGAGTCCTTGCGACCCTGTGGACGATGGCCCGCAAGGCTCCTGTGTCCATGGGGATTTTTCCAGGTAAGGATACTGGAGTGGATGGCCATTTCTTCCTCCAGGGGACCTTCCGGATCCACGGATAGAACCTCCATCTCCTGTGTCTCCTGCACTGCAAGCAGATTCTTTACTACTGAGCCACCAAGTATAATCAGTGTCCTTTTAAAGGGGGAGATCTGAACACAGGGACTCACACAGAGGGGAAAACGATGTGAAAACACACCGTGAGAACATACATGGTCACGTGACCTGGGTTATGCATCTCGAAGCCAAGGATTGTCAAGGACTGCCAGCAAACACCAGAAGTTAGAAGAGGCAAGAAAGGATTGTCCCCCAGAGTCAACACAGAGACCGTGGCCCTGCTGACACCTGGGACAGCTTGATTTTGGATTCTAGCCTTTGGAACTGTGAAACCTTATACTTGTGTCGTTCTAAGCCCCTGAGTTTGTGGTACTTTGTTACAGCAGCCACATGTAGTCCATACAGTGTAGGAAACTGCCTCATCCAAGATGAGCCATCTAATAACATTGTGCTCAGTCAAGACTTCTTGCTCCCGGGTCCTGTTTTCTCACTGGGATTTACTCTTAATAAGTCAGTCTCCAAATCAGTTACCACCATCCTCACTGGCATATGAATGGGTGATGCTACGTGGATGGTTTTTCAAAACCTCCTCCTCCTCCCAGGTAACACATGTGCACTTCAAACACATCCTGTAGCAAACTGCTTTGCAAAGCATTGAAGCTTTGGAATTTCTGGATTGTAGGCAAGCTACATTCAGGTGGAGGATTTTTTGGTTTCTGACATGAAAAGATTACCATTTTGACAAGCTGCTACCTACTCTCCACATCCTTTTGGCTGTGATGTTCCATTACAAACATCGACAGACCAGACAATGAACACACAAGCCATATTAAAACAATAATTAATGCCAGGAAGAGAACAGTGACAACTGCTTAGCAGAAGAGAATAATGGACCGGTTTGTCATCTGCGGGGTTTAAAGAGGCTGAGCCCTGGGTATGAATGGAAAGTGATTTCTGATGTAATAACGGTCCTTCAGGGACCTAGGTCAAAGTGACTCATTAAACCCCTCGTGTACAAACTTTGCTCCCTAAGACATAAAAAGTAGAATGACAAGATTCTCTAACACACACCAGCTCTGGTACAAGGAAAGCTCCCAGCCAGATCAGTTGTTACTACACTAACAGCGGAAGCACTGAGCTTAAGGATGAGAAAGGTCCAGGTTCTCACTCTCTGATCCCAAGCAACTTTGACAAACTCACAACCAGTTGTCATCTCTACTTTGTCTTCTCTCTGATCCTATTCAAAGGGAACTATACTCAAATAGCAAACTGTGTCAAACTTAAAATTGTTAGCTTGCATTTGCACAGGTGAACCTGTTACTAAATTGGATTTTTAAAAAGGTGTGTGCATTCATATTATTTTTCAAAGTATAATCCACGCACAGAGTTAAAATAACAGGTATGTTATGGACTGAAAAGACTCCCCCACAAATTCACATGCTGAAACCTTAACACCCAGGACCTCAGAATGTGACTGCATTTTGCGAAAGGGTCTTTAAAGAGAGGATGATGGTTAAATGAGGTCATGGGCCCTAATCCAGTATGACTATCTGTCAGATATACACATAGGGAACGCCACATGAAGACACAGGGAGAAAATGGCTGTCTCACGACCAAGGAGGGGCCTCGGGACAGACAATGTGGCTGACAACTTGATCTGGGGACTTCGAGCCTCTTAAGCTGTGAGAAAGCAAAATTCTTTTGTTTAAGCCACCCAGTCTCTGGTACTTTGCTATGGCAGCGCTAGCAAACTACCACAGATGGAGTTCCATGATTTTTAATTTCTTTTTTTTAATTGCATAACTAATAGCTTAAAAAAAATCACAAAATACATTAAGTCAGGGATTTTTGGCACTGCCTTAAAAGTCTTGAGATTACCAATGCAGGGAACAGACGGTATCACTAATGTCATTTTGTCGATGGGCAGATGGGTGTCACAACAAGTACAAGTGTTGGCTGGTAATGCGTGGAAGGGAAGACACATGCCCAGGAGAGTGAAAGAGTTTTAGAGAAGACACCTGTAGTTCATTTGATCTTTAAGGTCTTCGGGTTAATATTCCTACTGAACACGTTGGGGTTTTCTGTTTGCTCAGCTTTTCCTTCAGAACCACCTTGTCACCTCTCTCCAAGCAATTCAAATAGGATGGATCCCGTCTCTCCCGATCAGGTTCAAGGATGTGATCTTGGCCTTTCCAATCAGCTCACAGCCAGGACTTCCATCACATCTGTTGGGAAAAGATGCTCTCTTCTGTGATGCTGAGATGGTTAGGATGTAAGCCCGGGGTTCATGAGGACCATCCCTGCAATCCCATGGGGACATTCTGCCTGAGAAGAGAGCAGAGTCAAGAGACAGAGCAAGGACTTCATGATGAAGTTTGAAGACCTGGATCCAGCACTATCTGAAGGTGCCTTTTAGAACCTAGTTACTGAAGCAGATAAAGTCCATTTCTCTTTCTTTACCATCAGAGTTAATAGGGTTTCTATCATTTATGCCCGAAATAGTCCTTGCTGAGTCACTAAACACTCTGGTATACAAGATCACACGTCTAGCTACATACTGAAAAGTTTCATCAAAATTTTAAAGTATGATTACATTTTACTGAAATTCTGTATAATTTGAAGAGTGCTTAATCAGGATGAGACGGTTAGCATCACTGATTCAATGGGCATAAATCTGAGCAAACTTCAGGAGACAGTAAAGGACAGGGGAGTCTGGAGTGCTGCAGACATGACTGANGTTTCATCAAAATTTTAAAGTATGATTACATTTTACTGAAATTCTGTATAATTTGAAGAGTGCTTAATCAGGATGAGACGGTTAGCATCACTGATTCAATGGGCATAAATCTGAGCAAACTTCAGGAGACAGTAAAGGACAGGGGAGTCTGGAGTGCTGCAGTCCGTGGGGTCACAAAGAGCCAGACGTGACTGAGTGACTGAAGAACGACAACATAACCAGGAGTGCAGAGAAGCAGCCTTGAAGGCAGTGTACACGGTGCTTAGTTGCTCGGCCTTGTCTGTCTATTTGCAACCTCATGAACTGCAGCCCGCCAGGCTCCTCTGTCCATGGGGATGCTCCAGGCAAGACTGCTGAGTGGGCTGCCATGCCCTCCTCCAGGGAATCTTTCCAACCCAGGTATCGAACTCAGGTCTCTCGCATTGCAGGCAGATTCTTCACCATCTGAGCCTCCAGGGAAACCCAGGAATACTAGAGTGGGTAGCCTATCCCTTCTCCATGGGGTCTTTCTGACCCAGCAATCAAACCCCAGGGTCTCCTGCATTCCAGGCAAATTCTTTAATAGCTGAGCTACCTGGAAAGACACTGATGTTGCTAAAATTCTATGGGGTGGTGGTGGTGGGGACACACACACACACACACTAGTGTATAAGGGTCTGTGGCAGAAAACAACTTTAGAACTGTCCCCTCTGAACTGCAGTATCTTAGGAAGAAGTATAGTGCAGTGATCGTCAAGCTTTTTTTGAATTCTGAGATTTGAAACCTTGCCTATTTTTAGGCTACTGTCTAATGTTTTCATTATAAACTGAGTACCTTCTAAGGACAGAATTTTGAGCATATGGTAAACACAAACATTTTAAAATATATTGCAGTATCTTAGGAAGAAGTATAGTGCAGTGATCGTCAAGCTTTTTTTGAATTCTGAGATTTGAAACCTTGCCTATTTTTAGGCTACTGTCTAATGTTTTCATTATAAACTGAGTACCTTCTAAGGACAGAATTTTGAGCATATGGTAAATACAAACATTTTAAAATATAAATTTTCACATCATATTTTTAAATGGAATCTAAATCTGATACCTATCACTCATATTTAAAGATTTAAAAGCAAGTTATTTTTTTAAGATCTGAAATTTTTATAGCATTCCTTAGTATAAGAATGGGACCCAAATGCCTTGTTTTTAGTACCAAGTTTAAACAGGTAAAAAAAAAGGAGGAAGAGGCAGCCTTGCAGAAGTGCCTTGCTTATTTAGAGGGTTCCCACACACCAGTTTCAAACAGTTCCTTTGTTCAGTGCCCCTTAAGGATCTTGTACCCAGAGCAACGTACGTCAGTAAGATTAGTGCTGGACGAGGACGTGGCTTTATAAAACGGAGACAAAGGACTATGAAAGGGGAGGTGGAAACGGTGGTGTCAGTCCAATCAATTTCAAGAACTCGTCCACATATGAGGTCAAAATTTTGGATATTGACTCCCCTTTAAAACTACCTGCACCTGCCGTACTCCATGAAAGGCTTCATGTATCCCCAGGGGTCTGTATAATCCAGTGTCAAGATACCTGGGCTAGTGGATCACGGACAAGCGATTACAAGGAAACTATTCTAGAGCCAGAACTGATTTCCCATCTCTGGCTTTATCACATGGTCAAATGGGCACCTCAATTTCCTCATCTGTAACGTGAACCTGTATGGCTTATAAGATTAAGATAGGGTTATAAGATCATAAGGTCCCATGCATGTCAAGCACATCTCAGAAGTGCATAAGAAGCATCTGATAAATGGGAGCTATCATGGTGATCACCGGTTATCATGTTCAGTTCAGTCGCTCAGTCGTGTCCAACTCTTTGCAACCCCATGATTGCAGTACGCCAGGCCTCCCTGTCCATCACCAACTCCTGGAGTTCACTCAAACTCACGTCCATCGAGTCAGTGATACCATCCAGCCATCTCATGTTATCATGTTACTGTTATTTTAAATACCGCTCATGACAACTTACTTAAGAGTGTCTTCCTATACTCTTCATTTGCTCTCATCCACTTTACCTGTTGGAGCCCAAATCCCCAGTGAGAGTCAGTAGCAAGATGGACCAAAAGCTCCTGAAAAAAATGGCCTCGAGTGATTACTGGGTAAGTGTTCGCCTTCACCTTCCAATTTCTGCAGATTTTCTGAGACCTCCGGACAGGGCTGAACAGAGAAAGTCGGTGGCCCCTCTCCTCATCCTTGGGAACTGTTTGTTTTCCTATTTCACCAAGCACAACCACCAGAAGGGGGAGAGATGGGGGAGACACACGGAGAGACTCTAAATAAAAACAACAATTACAACAGCTAATGTGTGTAGAGTGCTTTCTGTGTACCAGTTCCTGTTCTGAGCATTACACATGCATTAACAGATTTAATGAGCTCAAAAATGCCATTTCAACAGGAGTTATGGATAAACTCGAGCAGAAGGAAAAGGAAACTGGCACAAAGAACAAGACAGAGAAAGCATCCCCGCGTGTGCGTTAGGTCAGACTGCCGCTGGGGAAGCAGTAGGACCTCCTGAACCATGTAAGCAGAGCCCACGACACATGCAGGTTCGTAAAATGTGGTGCCTGGATCACACGACCCGTCTGATAAGCCCAGGGTTCATCGATCACTCCTCCGTAATTCGCTGAGCAAGCCCATTCAGGCAGCACCAATGCCTGGCTTACAAGGGCAGTGTAGTAAAAACCCAAATGGACCTCACAAATACTTGAGGCAATAATAAATATTCCAACATAAACACGTACTTATCCAGTGAAGAGTCTTTCGGCACTGGGCTTCTGCACAAATTCAGCCAACCCTCCCCAGCCACTCCCCTTCACTGTCTGATAATTTCTCAGTCAATTATAACTGCAATTCTGCAAGTGGTTCTCTAGGAATGTGGAATGGTATTAAGCCTAGTAAACAGAAAACACGATCCAAGCCCCCACGAGCATCGAGGGACTGACACTGTGGCCAGAAAAAAGGAAACACTTGAGGGTAAGGCCTTCAATCAAACACTTGAAGAAAAGGTGTGTTTTGGATTGTCTGACGATGACTCCATCAGGGCTTAAAAAGCCTCAGAGGAGAGGAATGAGGAGGCTGAAGATCTGAGAAAATGGAAAAAGCAGAAAAACGTAGCAGGGAAGTAGCAGCGAAAGCAGTAGGTAGAAGAGGGATGGGGAAGAGAGTGGTGGCAACACAGTCATGGAGATCACATAGACCAAGGGCCTTCCAGCTCGCCCACCTCCTTGGTTACTGGTGTAAAGGCTTGGTTACTGGTGTAAATGTCTAAGCTGGAGAAATGGTAAGGCACCACCCCCCTTCCACCTCCTTCACCCCATCTCTCCTCCACCTCCACCATGTTCCCTGAAAGCATCAAGGGACCCCAGGGATGACCCACCACCATCTGGTCACTGGCAAGGGAGTATACCTTCTTTAGATTTGAGAATGCCCTTGCAGGACAGCAGAATACTCAAGGTTCAGCTAGAAAGTATTCCATTATGCCTGGACAGCAAATTCGATGAAATCCAAAATCACCACCACCACCACCACCATCCACCACTCATGGGGTAGAAAACATGGTCCGGGCACACAGGACAACCAGAGCCGTGAGAAGCTGTCTGTACTGAAGGGCTCCCACACTCGGGCGGGCCAGCCAGCTGGAGGCACAGGGAACACGGTGCAGAGAGCGCAGCAGGAGAAGCCGGGCAAAGACAGATGCAATTCAGCGCCCAGCACCAAGAGAAGCTTGAAGGGAAGACTGCACGAGCGGGGTTTGAAGGAAAAACAGAAGCACCCCAAGCAGATAAAGAGGGAAAGAGCTTATCAGGCAGAAGGAGAGGGAGATGCAAGGTTGGTAGGTTTCAGGGCAAATAAGACAACATCTGCTGGATCATCGAAAAAGCAAGAGAGTTCCAGAAAAACATCTATTTCTGCTTTACTATGTCAAAGCCTTTGACTGTGTGGATCACAAGAAACTGTGGAAAATTCTGAAAGAGATGAGAATACCAGACCACCTGACCTGCCTCTTGAGAAATCTGTATGCAGGTCAGGAAGCAACAGTAGAACTGAACATGGAACAACAGACTGGTTCCAAATAGGAAAAGGAGTACGTCGAGGCTGTATACTGTCACCCTGCTTGTTTAACTTATATGCAGAGTACATCATGAGAAACGATGGACTGGAAGGAGCACAAGCTGGAATTAAGATTGCCAGGAGAAATATCAATAACCTCAGATATGCAGATGACACCACCCTTATGGCAGAAAGTGAAGAGGAGCTAAAAAGCCTCTTGATGAAAGTGAAAGAGGAGAGCGAAAAGTTGGCTTAACGAAGATCATGGCATCTGGTCCCATCACTTCATGGGAAATAGATGGGGAAACAGTGGAAACAGTGTCAGACTTTATTTTTTTGGACGCCAAAATCACTACAGATGGTGACTGCAGCCATGAAATTAAAAGACGCTTACTCCTTGGAAGAAAAGTTATGACCAACCTGGATAGCATGTTCAAAAGCAGAGAAATTACTTTGCCAACAAAGGTCCATCTAGTCAAGGCTATGGCTTTTGCAGTGGTCATGTATGGATGTGAGAGTTGGACTGTGAAGAAGGCTGAGTGCTGAAGAATTGATGCTTTTGAACTGTGGTGTTGGAGAAGACTGTTGAGAGTCCCTTGGACTGCAAGGAGATCCAACCAGTCCATTCTGAAGGAGATCAGCCCTGGGAATTCTTTGGAAGGAATGATGCTAAAGCTGAAACTCCAGTACTTTGGCCACCTCATGCGAAGAGTTGACTCATTGGAAAAGACTGATGCTGGGAGGGATTAGGAGCAGGAGGAGAAGGGGATGACCNGAAATAGATGGGGAAACAGTGGAAACAGTGTCAGACTTTATTTTTTTGGACGCCAAAATCACTACAGATGGTGACTGCAGCCATGAAATTAAAAGACGCTTACTCCTTGGAAGAAAAGTTATGACCAACCTGGATAGCATGTTCAAAAGCAGAGAAATTACTTTGCCAACAAAGGTCCATCTAGTCAAGGCTATGGCTTTTGCAGTGGTCATGTATGGATGTGAGAGTTGGACTGTGAAGAAGGCTGAGTGCTGAAGAATTGATGCTTTTGAACTGTGGTGTTGGAGAAGACTGTTGAGAGTCCCTTGGACTGCAAGGAGATCCAACCAGTCCATTCTGAAGGAGATCAGCCCTGGGAATTCTTTGGAAGGAATGATGCTAAAGCTGAAACTCCAGTACTTTGGCCACCTCATGCGAAGAGTTGACTCATTGGAAAAGACTGATGCTGGGAGGGATTAGGAGCAGGAGGAGAAGGGGATGACCGAGGATGAGATGGCTGGATGGCATCATTGACTTGATGGACGTGAGTCTGAGTGAACTTCTGGAGTTGGTGATGGACAGGGAGGCCTGGCGTGCTGCGATTCATGGGGTCGCAGAGTCGGACACGACTGTGCGACTGAACTGAACACGGTAAGGGCTTTCCAGGTGGCACTAGGTCTGCCAATGCAGGAGACATAAAGAGATGCAGGTTTGATCCCTGAGTCAGGAAGATCCCCTGGAGAAGGGCGTGGCAAGCCACTCTAGTGTTCGTGCCTAGAGAATCCCACGGACAGAGGAGCCTGGCGGACTACAGCCACAGGGTCACAGAGTCAGACAAGACTGAAGCAACTTGACACACACACCAAACAGTAAGGAAGAAAAATAATAAGCTAGGGACTGGGGAGTGGGTGGTGGGGGTAGACGAGACTGCAGAGAAAGGCAGGGGCCAGTTCACAGCAAGCTTTGTGCATCCTGATAAGAAAGTTGGATGTTTTCCAGTGGCTGAGAGTGAGTCAGTGAGGATAAATACATAGAACAGTCTAGAAAAGCCCTCATTCTTTTTAAAGATTCAAAATAAAGACTCTCTATAAGGAATTGGACTATCCTATTTGAAAAATCCTGTTATCCATAATGGTTAATTGCACAATTCCAAAACGTGTGTACTGTGCTCTCTCACAGCAGGGCCCTCCTCAGGCAGATGCACCACCAGTCACACGGAGCACCACCCAGCTTCACTTTCAAGGTGAACGTGGAGCCCAGATGCCAGAGTTCCAATTATTTCAGACTCATCCTTCCAGAGCTGCTTTAGGAACCGCTCACAAGGAAAAGAAAAATTTTCTACATTCCCCCTCTTATCAGGAGTCACCCAAGACTAGGGAAAAGGTTATTCTATCATCAAGGGCTCATTTGAACAAGCCCCCAATAAGACAGGGTCCAAGGGTTCATTTTTACCCCAAACCCATCCTCACGCCCGCCCAGACAAGGGAGAAAGCACCACTAAGAACTGCTGCTACTGCCACAAACAAACTTCATTCCAATGAGACTACTTTCCAGTGGGCAATGAAAATCATCTCAGACTTCAATGAGTGGGATCGGAGGAAAATTCTGACGCATCCTTGTTTCCATCCACCTGGACTGGTTCTAACCCAGTGGCCTTTAGAACTTCATATCCGCTGGTATATGAAGCCTACTTGGTGACCTCCCAGCTGCCATCTCTCCCACTCCAGTCTGGCCTCAATATTGCCCCTAGGTTCAGCTTCCCAAAACAGAGCTTTGGATATACACACCATCTTCCCGATCAAAAGCCTTCCAAAAGCCTGCAGCCTCAGTCTGGCTTGCCAATTTCATCTCCAGTTCCTCACTAATGGAAACCCAAGCTGACTTACTTCACAACCCCAAAACGGCCATGTGCGCATTCATCAGCCTAAGCCGGGCCCTCTGCTGCTGCTGCTGCTAAGTCACTTCAGTTGTGTCCGACTCTGTGCGACCCCACAGATGGCAGCCCACCAGGCTCCCCCGTCCCTGGGATTCTCCAGGCAAGAACACTGGAGTGGGTTGCCATTTCCTTCTCCAATGCATGAAAGTGAAAAGTGAAAGTGAAGTCACTCAGTCATGTCCGACCCTCAGCGACCCCATGGACTACAGTCCACCAGGCTCCTCCATCCAAGGGATTTTTCAGGCAAGAGTACTGGAGTGGGCCCTCTACCTCCGTTTAATCCTTCTATTCAAATTCTAATTATCCTGTGTCCAAGGACCCAAGTCAAATCCTACCTCAGTTGAGTTGAAACAGCTGAAGTAAACTCTCACTTCTGACTTCCCATCACCGTTCGGCTCCAGTAATCCACCGCGTTTCACTGCGCTGCCACATCCTTGCTGCTGCTGCTCTGAACCATTCATCTGAATCTTCTGTTGTTAACTTCTCACACATTCCACCCCTCCCCATCATTCCAACTATGTTGCCTGAAGGCAAGGACAGAAGGCTTTCAGTGTAATTTAATAAATGTTTCTTGAAGGATTCCTAAGTGCTAGGAGAGGAGCGGGAGGTGTATAAGCCAGTCTCAGCGCTTCAAGGCACTGACACAGAAGGAAGAAAATAAGAAAAGCAGACAGATACTGACAGTGCCAAGGAGAGACAAGCACATTTTGGGGTGTCTTAGGTGACACCTCCTCTCACTCTGTCCTTCCAGCTCCTAGTCACTAAGACCCAGATCAATATTCTCTCCTTCTCTGACTCCCTCCAGGAAAATGCTACCCAAGACCCCATGCCCTCTGCCCTCCATCCATGCCTTCATCACATCGACCTCCCTCACCAAGACAAGGCTACTAGAGGATGCAAGGTGATCTCATTTCCATGTTCCTAACATCAGAGACCTCAGATAGAGCAGGAGATTCCTGAATGGTGGCTGATGAATGAGCACTGGCTAAGTAGATGTTGACTGATGACCTCAAGGAGACAGAAAGTGTAGAGGGCTTGTGGGCAGGAAGGAGAAATTCTGATTATAAGCCAGGTCAGTACAGAGACAGCACACAGAGGAGTCGGGACAGCTGTGAGTTGGATCCTGGCTCCATGCTCCGTGACTGTGTGATCTGGGCAAACCTCAGCTTCCACAACCAGAAAATGGGAGAGTAAGACACTTACCTCATAGGGTCATCGTTAAGGATGAAGTGACACGAAATGAACAAATGGAAGAGTGGCTGGCACAAAAGTAGCACAAAAGAAATGCAGGCACGGAAAAGCCTGGAGCTGGATGTGCTGGAGGAAGGGCAGAGGGCAGACACCCGGAAGGCAGGGGATATGAAGACGGAGAGGTGCACGAGATGGTCAGGAAGCCAGGGTCCTCCCCTGCCTCCTCTCTGGACCATTCTCTTGACCTCCCCAGCCTTAGTCTCCTGACTGTGAAATTAAGGGCAAGTGGGCTCAAGGGTCAGCTGCAGCCCTGGCGGTGCCTCAGCATCGCAGCTCAGATGTCCACCGAGAAGGAATCTGCGAGTACTTACAAGGTACTGCCAAGCCTGGGCAGGAAGGAATTATGCCAACAGAGAAGGGGTAGAAGATGCCAAGATGGCAAAGAAAGTCCTTCCTACCGGACGTCGAGCACCCGAGTCCCCCCTCTGTTTACTCAGGTCCACTTCACCCTCCAAATGTGGGAGCCCTGGCTGCATCCACATCTAAGTCCCTCCACATTCATCAACAGAAAGGTCATCATCCACCATCCATCTGAAGGTGTGTTGTCTTTACGATGCTTTTCAAGGCAGCCTGACACGCACATGTGAATCAGCGTCAGAGCCCATCCACTCCCCCCAGGCCAGAGAAGTGACAGTCCCTAGGAACTCAGAGGCAAGGAGGCGCACGCGGCACTACAGGACCCCATCTCCCTGCCTTTTACAAAGCTGTCAATGTCTGAACCACAGCAACAAACCCCTAAGAGAATTCATTTTACTGATCTGAAACGTCCCTCACATTTTTAAGATGACAGCTTTCGGCAGAGAACTCAAGAAGCCCATGTCTGTGAGTCCACCAGTGTCCACTCAGCTCTCTCTCCCGTCACCCCACTCTGAAGCTGGAAACACAACTTGGACAGCAAATCACTCTGTGTGGACACAACTGTTTATTCACTGCAGACCCACTAAGCGGCAGGTGCCATGCCTGCAGGCGAGAGAAGCCCCACCCTGTGGATCACTCAGCCTGCGCCTGTCTTGGCTCCTCAAGTAGCCACGAAATGCCATTCCCTTCCCGGAGGAGAGCTGGCATCAGTCAAGGAGGCTGGTACACAAACAGTGTTGGCAGATTAAAGATCTATGCAACTGTTCTGGAAACAAAAACCAGGAGGGGATGGTTCCCAGTTAGCCACAAAAATGTTAACCTCAATAATAACAAACATGTGTCTAAGGCACCAAGGCAGTCCCTAACCATGGACTGAAGAGTCCATGATTCGCTACTGAATTAAAAACAAACAAAAAAAGAGTAACAGTGACATCCCCACACGACTACGTTTTGCTGTAAATCCCCCCAAAATCTCATGCTACCATTTAGGGCTGGAAAGATCTGCAAAAGTCCTTTCTTCCCAACTGGCCCGGGGATGTCAAAATAAAGGGCTCTGTTAAGAGCAGGCCCCATCCAGCAGCCCAGGTTCCATCTCCATCTGCGTTTGCTGCCCATCCAAAGCATGGTCCCATAATGTGACACGAGAAGCTAAAATTATGAGTGAGACTGCACATCCCATCCTCACCCCAGCCTGTGATTATCTACCACTCCAGGTTGCCCAAAATTACCTCTGGAGCCTTAACTGCCTTCCATTTTCTTTCATTCCTAGAACCAATTCTTTTTTGGAAACTTTCACAAGAGATAAAGAAAAAAAAAAAATGTCCATGGGATTTTCCAGGCAAGAGTACTGGAGTGGGGTGCCATTGCCTTCTCCGAATAATCACTAAAGGTTATACCTTTACAATACTGAGAAATAGGGAACAAAATACGATTATTGGAGGACACTTGCTCTACAATATTGTGTTGGCCTCTGCCACACATCAACACGAATCAGCCACAGGTATACGTATGTCACCACCCTCCTGAACCCCCTCCCCACCTCCTACCCCATTCCACCCCTCTAGGTTGTTACAGATGTGAGCTGAGCGCCCTGAGCTGTGCTTACTCAGTCATGTCCACTCAGTCATGTCCAGCTCTTTGCAACCCCATGGACTGTCAGTGGTCAGGCTTCTCTGTGCATGAGGATTCTCCAGGCAAGAATAGTGGACTGGGATGACATACCCTCTGCCAGGGGATCTTCCCAACCCAGGAGTCGAACCCAGGTCTCCCACATTGCAGGTGGCTTCTTTACCATCTGAGCCACCAGGGAAGCCCTGAGCTCCCTGTGTCCCACTTGCTATCTATTTTACATATGGTGATGTATATGTTACCATGCTACTCTCTCAATTCTTCCCATTCTCTTCTTCCCCCACTGTGCCCACAGTCTGTGCTCTATGTCTGCATCTCCACTGCTGCCCTGCAAATGGGCTCATCAGTACCGTCTTTCTAGATTCCACATACATGCATTAATATACAATATTTGTCTTTCCATTTTACTTTGCTTTCTATAATAGGCTCTAGGTTTATGTTCCTCATTAGGACTGACTTGAATATGTTTTTCATAGCTGAGTAATATTTTGTTGTAAATGTGTACCACACTTTCTGTATCCATTCATCTGTTGATGGACATGTAGATTGCTTCCATGTCCTAGCTACTGTAAAAAGAGCTACAGTGAACACTGGAATACATGTATCTCTTTCAATTAGGGTTTTCTCAGGATATATGCCCCGTAGTGGGATTGCTGGGTGATATGATAGTTCTATTCCTTGAAAAGTTTATATTTGAAAAATCCTTGGTTTTCCTATAACAGGCAAGGCTCTCAAAAGTGTCCATCATGATTGGGTTACTCAAATAACTTGAAATACAATAAAAGAACTATTAAAAAGAGGTTTGCTATGAATCCTTTTTGTAAAATAAAAATACTTTTGTACCCCAATTACTTCCTTTGAATTATTTGCTTCTAAAAATCAGATTTATAAGCCAAATTCTCCTAAAACAGGGCATTCCTATGCTTAGCTACAATTACAAAATAAACAGTTAAAGACTGAAGAAAAATTCTCCCAATTCTCCTAAAATAGGCCACTTAGCTTCAATATTGAAATAATAATGCCACAAACCTTATATTTACAATTGCACTTACTTCTAATCTCTTCTTTCCAATAAGCACAGCCCTTTCTAGCCAGGAGAGCATCAGAGGCAGAGTGGTGAGGAAACTTCTTTCTAGCAACACAAATTTGGTTTGCAGTTTTCCTGACTTCTACTTCGACACAACTGCTTTTCTGCATCTGTTTTTCTTCCCAAAATTCCTCCCTTCACACTCACCCCACAGCTCCCCTACAAGGTAACCTCCCAAGCGAAATTAGAAGGTTCCCCTTTCCCTGTTAGAGTCCAGGCTTTGCAAAATGCCACAGGGTCAACTCAGCTTTTATCTACTTAATTTGGAAACAATTACAATTTTCAGCATCACTTTTTATCACAAAGTGCATCATCCTCATGTAGTTCTCAAAGAATAGATAACACTTCCAAACCCACTGGTTTCCATAATACAGAACTTAGCAAGCAAGCCCAGCTGCATATCAATGGCCTAACATATCAGAGAAATTCTAATGCAATCTACAATTCTATGGAATCTACAATCAACGCAGCAAAGGTTTTGTGGTTCTTTTCTTCATCACTGTATGCTTGTAGTGGCCTGAGTACAAGTGGTTCAAGGTAGAGTACACCTTTGAACTGGTCAGATCTCTTCCCAGTTTAGAGCTAGAAAGCTAGAAAACCTAAGTAGTCTGAGCTTTGCCACTAACTTAGACAAACTCTCTGGCCTCTGCATTCCTAGTTATAAGACTAAAAAATTCACTGAAGTAAGGAGACAGCACCCGAAGCCATCCGGAGATGTCAATACACAGTCTAAGGTCACACAGTAAGTCAGCATCCGTTCAATTCAGTCACTCAGTCGTGTCCGACTCTTTGCGATCCCACGGACTGCAGCACGCCAGGCATCCCTGGTCCATCACCAACTCCCGGAGCTTGCTCAAATTCAAGTCCATGGAATTGGTGATGCCATCCAACCATCTTATCCTCTCAACCCCCTCTTCTCCTGCCCTCAATCTTTCCCAGCATCAGGGTCTTTTCCAATGAGTCATTTCGTCATGTCATGTGACCAAAGTACTGACGCTTCAACTTCAGCATCAGTCCTTCCAATCAGTATTCAGGACTGATCTCCTTTAGGATGGACTGGTTGGATCTCCTTGCAGTCCAAGGGACTCTCAAGAGTCTTCTCCAACACCACAGTTTAGAAGCATCTATTTTTCAGTGTTCAGCCTTCTTTATAGTCCAACTCTCACATCCATACATGACCACTGGAAAAACCATAGCTCTGACTAGATGGACCTTTGTCGGCAAAGTAATGTCTCTGCTTTTTGATATGTGGTCTAGGTTGGTCACAGCCTTTCTTCTCAGGAGCAAGCACCCTTTAATTTCATGACTGCAATCACTATCTGCAGTGATTTTAGAGCCCACAAAAATAAAGTCTCTCACTGTTTCCACTGTTTTCCCATCTATTTGCCATGAAGTGCAAATCAGCATAAGTTGAAGCAAGATGTGAACCCAGATCTCCAGATTTTACCTAAACTACTCTGCCTCCCAGTCAACTCAATTGAACTCAGGGAAAAATGACAGAAACAACACACACATACACAGAGAGAGAGAGACATCTACTTTCACTTTCATCCTGGCTACTGTTTTGGGAAAACTAAATATATTTGACCCTGGGGATCACTGCTGCAACTGTGGTTTTCCATTCTAATATCCTCTGGCCAGCGCGCGCGCACGTGTGTGTGTGTATGTGTGTGTGTGTGTGTGCACCCCAAGTCGCTTTGGTCATATCCAACTCTTTGCGACCCCATGGACTGTAGCTGACCAGATTCCTCTGTCCATGGGATTCTCCAGGAAAGAATCCTGGAGTGGGTTGCCATGTCCTTCTCTAGGGGATCTTCCCAACCCAGGGATCAAACCCACATTTCTTACATCTCCTGTATTGGCAGGAGGGTTCTTTACCACTAGTGCCATCAAGGAAGATGGATGCCTCTGTTCCCTGCTTCAAGTTTTTCTTCTCACAAAACACTCATGGGCACACACACGCCCATGCTCAATACTACAAAACTCTTCCTTTTCCAACAGCAAAGAAAGCTAAGATGATCCGAACACAAGAAGCTTTTTGAAGGTTAAATGCAGCCATAACTCTACCCAGAAGCACATCTGACAAAATAGAATTTGCTCTCAAAGGGAAGAATTTGTCCCCCTCACTGTATCATTTGTCAAGTAACACTGTCATTTCTCCCACTGGTGCATAATCACCTAATGAAAGCTGCAGATGTAATTCATGTACACAGGAGGACAGACTTATGGTTGACAAGGGACCTTTTCTTTATTTGTACTGCTAATAGTTTATTTAAAAAAAAAAACAGGCAAAATACTATACGTAGGATAAAGAACAACAAAAAAATAAAATAAAATGTCCTTTTCTGCTTTTAATAACAATGTGGGATAATCAACTGGTACTCTTGGACCTTATCCAGCAATCATTCTTGCCACAGTTTGAATACACAGAGCATGAAACTAGGAATCCTATTAAATTATTTCCCTGCTAAGTAACACCAAGCTTTCCTCTTCCAGAACATCCTATCTTCCAGCCACACTACTGACTGTTCTCCATTCACACTACATATTTTAAGGTTTCCATGCTGTTCTTTCTTCCTGGGATTCCCTCCCATTCTACTATCCTGGCAAACTCAAGCTCACTCTTCGAACAAACCTGTACTCTAGAATACCTCATTGTAATGGTTCAATGTCTGCCTGCCCCAGAAGACTATAAACTAATTGTTGACCCTCAGGAGCCTCCACACAGAGCATGGCATCCGTCACATGACAGATGTTGTTATCATCTGCTGAGTTAAAAGAAGAAAAGCCTCCTGTAATACACTCAAGAAGATCCCCTGGAGAAGGGAATTGCTACCCACTCCAGCATTCTTGCCTGGAGAATTCCATGGACAGAGGAGCCTGGCAGGCTACAGTCCATGGGGTCGCAAGGAGCTGGACACAACTTAGTGACTTTCACTTCTAAGCCTTAGCTTTACTGGCTACTGCCTCCTGCTCTCCAAATGTCAGTAGCGTCAGGGAGGAACAGAGGACCTGAATGTCTCTCACTGTCAAATGCTCTGGAGCAGAGGTTCAAAGCCTCATCAACACTAGCAGATCTTGTGAGATGGCTGAATCACCAAGGGTGTCAAGGGCCGGAGGTGAAGGGGTGACCTGGAGTTCTTAGTTCCCTGAGTCTTACATCCCTGACCCTATGCACCCACTCTGAGAATCTCTGGCTGCAAACACACCTTCACCTTATTCTTGGACCCTAAAGGAGGCCCAAATCATGCGTCAATTTCTTACTCAACCTCTGACACGTGGCTTCCTTGAAAGTCACAAGACTTCATTCATGCCTTAAGATCACAGGACACACCTTCCCCAAGACCAGTTTTCACTAGCTGACACTCAACAGAAAATTTAAAAGTATTTTCCTGTTCTAATCTCTTACCCCCTGGCTATACTGTTCTTAGGAGAATCAATCTGCAAAGCCTTTGATAGCAGAAATACAGTTTTATGCTGACCATTTCCCCTAGGTCCCATCAGTAGCTCACCTCAAACTACTTAAATATACACTATACATATGGGTAAAGGATCACAAATACAGCCTACTAGACTCCAAAATTCTGGGAAATGTAATGACTCCAGCAGCTTCACAGACCCAAAGGTTGAGTCCGATTCTTGATGCTGTGCTGGGTCTTTAAGACTCCGGTAACCCCTAAATCTTGGCAACACCTTTCTCTCTTTGTGCCAGTATTCCGAGCTGGGCAGTCTCTTCTTGGGCTCTTTCTCCAACCTCTCCTTTCCACCCATCTCTGGAGTCAGTTTTGATAGGACTCGGCCACGGTGGGTAAGCCTGGGCCAGGCAGCTTTGTTCTTCAGCTGAAACAGAATTATCTTCCATTTCTGCTGCATAACACCTAGACACTAATGATTTAATACTGTTAAAAGTGCACAAAGAGCACCTGAGATGACCAACCACACTGCCGATCGTTATGTTACATCTGTATAAATACAAGGCATGTACTTTTAAGGGAAAGGCAGTGAGAAACCTTAAGCTTAATGGAGTCAATTTAGATACCAACCAGAATGGAGGTGGCATGTTTTTATGAAGACAGCAGGAGATGTACAGCTCAAAAATCCAAAAGGGGGAGTTAAGATTACAAACCCCCAGGGAAATGAGACCATCATCTAATGCCCAAGGAGAGAGTTTGCAGGAGGTTCTGTCTCCCCAAAACTTACAGCCGTCACGTACTTAGATTATCACAGAGTCTTTTCAGAGTCTCACACAGTACTTTCTAGATCACCTGTCATTGCTCAAATGACACTTTAGATGTAAGCAGGCCTACTGCTTAAGCATTCAGAATCCACTCATTAGCGCCAGCACGGACTGGGTACCAAAAACTTGGATTCCTGAGCTTTCAAGATAAACCACAGCCTTTTGTAACACAGGTCCTGGTGCTTTCTTCATCGGTGATGGAATAGAAAACTAGTCCCCCCTAGTGTCCTGTCACTGTACGGAGCGGAAGGATGGAGGCACTCCTGCATCAACTTTCAAGCACAACTCAGGATCCTAGAACCACAAGAAACCTTCACTTTCTTCCCAAGAGGTGGAAGCACTCCTGGGACCTGCAAAGATATGGAAAAACCTTGCATTTCATTATAGAGGCCCTTCTAAGCTATGTTTTAAAAAGGCAAAGGAATCTGCATTATCCCACACCAGAAGTTAACCCCCAACCCAGCACACTTCATTCAGTGTTAGCCATACTTGCTAGCAACATCCACTTATCCCAGAGCAATACCATCTTTTCTTTAAAAACCTCTCTATCCCAGTAGAGAGATTTATTTCCTTTCCCTACCATTCTCAAAAACCCACTAAGAGCTAAACCTTGACGATTTTGCCTCTCTGTTCCAATTAGTTTTCTTCCTGGGATGGAATTAACAGGGCCAGGCTCGATAAATGTGTGTTCTCCACAAGCAATTTTCACTAAAGTGTAAAGTACTCTTGAAAAATAAAGGTACACTAAGAGACGTGTGAAACCTTCAAGCCAGTTTTGTTTTTTTTCAGTCCTCAGCAAGAACTCTCCATGCCCGTGAGTAATTCATTCATGTCACCCATTTGTGAGGGATGAGAGAAGAAACCTCCATGTGTTCCTTTCCCAATTTAGAATCTTCCTTTATCTTAAGTCTATCAAAGCTGACTCTTGAGGTGGGAAGGAGGCAGGAGAGGTGAGGAGGAAAATTAACCTGAAGTGACTGCCGGCAGGGAGTGAATAAGCACTTTGGGTTTTCACCTGTGCCAAAGAGGGCTGGCACCTGCCTTTAGGGAGGATGAATGCCCACGTGGTGCCCCTTCCCCAGCCCCACTCCCACCCAGGAAGGAAGCTAGCACCAGAGCCCACTCTGGGGGCACTTATATAAGACCCTGGAAAACTTCCTGTGACATTCAAGCAGAGTGTAAGCTGCTATCCTGCTCCCTCGGGGGATCATTTTAATGGACTGACAAAATTCACAGATTCAGAAATGGGCAAAAACCTGCTCAACTGAGGTACATCAGCTCAGGGACAAAAAAAAAAAAAAAAAAAAAAAAAAAATCCATCCCCATTAACAGGGTCACCCAGGGGGACATATTCAGGGCAGGAGAGACAATCTGCTCCCTCCTAGGTGACCCATTTAAAATCAGATCGTTCCAAGGAAAGCTCAAGGGTTCAATAAATTTCAAACTGGCAAGGGTAGGCTTGCGGGGACTGAGGTTCCTGAAGAGGAAAATTTCAAAGAAGGTGCTAAGGCAGTAAACAAAACAACTTAAGAATGTACAAACTTTGGAGTCATGCCACCCTTCAGAAACAATGACTTTCACAAGACTGGATCGCTACCCAGAGACCACCCCTCACAAGCAGGTTTGTCTAATAGGGGTGATACTGATGGGGTTTCCTGCCTCCAGCTACCACTGTCATCCAAATGGCTCTGTCCAGTCGAGGGACTCGCAATCTGTGGCTCTCACCCCAAATCGGCCTCGACTCTGCAACATGGAGCAAAGAAAAGTTCTTCAGAGCATCACGCCTGGAAAGGCAGGTGGGGATCGCCCAAAGGGACAGCTTCAAATACAGCAGGTTCCCCTAAAGCACAGATGCTCACAGCTAACAAGCAGCATGGGTAAGGGTGAGGGGACAACACCTCCCGGTGTTAACGGGAAATTCCTCCTTGCTCCCAGTTAGCAGCCCGAGAGCCTAGGAGGAGGGCAGGGCCGGGGACGAGTCCTGCAGGACTCCAGAAACTCGGCGACTTCTCGCTCCGCCTGGGCCCAGGCGGCAGAGGCTGTTCCCTCCCTCCCTCCCTCTTCTCCAGCATCCTGAGTACAGGGAGTACCAGCCACAGGTCTGGAGAACTTGTCCGGCGCCGCTCACCAGGGAGCCCCCGCGCTGGCTCTCTCGCACCCCCGGGGTTCCTACCTTGGCCGTGACTGCCGCTGGGCAGAGGGAGACCGCGGAAGAGCCGGGTGGCGCGGAGGCGCCGCCGCCTACGAGGCGCAGGGGTTCCGGGTCGGGGTCCCAGCAGGCGCTGCCGGAGTCCGAGCGGCGGTGCCACGCGCAGACTTCGGGGCAGCCCCCGCCTCGGGAGGCGGCGGGAAGGGTCCGGGCCGCCCGAGCTGAGCACCGTTTCTTCTTCTTCTCCCTTGGGCACTGCTGCCTGGGGCTGCTCCCTGCCCCCCGGACTCTTCCGAGCCGGGGGTGCCCCGCATGGGATGGGGCCTGGGTCTGCCTCGGGCTGGGTCCGGGGAGGTGGCGCTGGGGAGAGACGCGGGGCGGCCGCCGGGGCCGGCTCCACCTCCCGCGCTCCCTGGGGCCGCTTCGCCCCTTCAGGGCAGGGCCTGCCCGCTCCCAGCCCGGCCGGGCGAGCGCAACCGCGCCCCCAGCTTCGGGCGCCCGAGCTCCCGCGCGGCGGCGGAGCGGCAGCAGTCGGGCCGGGCCGGGCACCGAGAGCGCGGCGGCGAGGGGCTGCAACCGGCCGCGGCGCCCCCTCCCCCCGGGCCTGCGCCGCCCGCCCGCGGCTCCGCGGTAAGGAGACGCTGGAGAGGGCCTCGCCCCGGCCTGGGGCGCGGGGCCGGGGGCGCAGGGCCGGGGGAGGCGCCCCGGGAAGGTCACCGGAGCGGAGGCGGGGCGCAGAGCTGTGGGTGCGGGGAGCCGAGGCGGGCGGCCCCGCTGCCTCCGGGAGCGCTCGCCGGCCTCGGCCGCCGCCGCCGCCTACGAAACGCGCCGGCTTCCCCGAGCGCCCGGCACTCGAAGCTGGGCGGTCGCTGCAGCCGCCGCAGGCAGCCGGGCGCCGCTGGCCGGAGCCGGCGCACGATCCCCGCCTCGCGCGCCGGACCAGGCGGGGGCTGCCGCGCGGGGCCCGGCGGGGGTGCGGACGGGCGAGCGCTGGGGTCCGGGGTCCGGGCTGGCCCCGCCGCCGCGTGCCCAGGGCGCCGGGCTCGCTCAGCAGCTGCAGTGACTGTGGGTCTGTGTCATGTCTGTGCAGCTGGGGGGGACCGCGAGCCCCGGCCGGGCTCCGAGCGGGGGCGGGGCCAGTGCCCGCCTCGGCGCCCGCCTCCACCCCGTGACGGCGGGACCGGCC
>SJYX01019570.1:8166-28453 GCA_006410675.1 Oreotragus oreotragus
ACCAATACAGTATACTAACACATATATATGGAATTTAGAAAGATGGTAATGAGGACCCTGTATGCAAGACAGCAAAAGAGATACAGATGTGTAGAGCGGACTTATGGACTCTGAGGGAGAAGGAGAGGGAGAGGGAGAGGGAGGGATGATTTGGGAGAATAGCATTGAAATATGTATACTATCATGTAAGAAATGAATTGCCAGTCTATGTTCAATGCAGGATGCAGGATGCTTGGGGCTGGTGTATGGGGGTGATCTGGAGGGATGATGTGGGGTGGGAGGTGGGAGGGGGGTTCATGTCTGGGAGTTCATGTAAAAAAAATAAATACAAAAAAAAGAAAAAAAATAAAGTGGAAAAAAAAAAAGACAGATGAATGGTTTTGACAATAACTGTAACAGGAAGTTGCAGGAGAAGAAACTGTCCATGGCTCTGAGGTAGTCAGGCAAGGAAGTGGGACCAGACCTTAACTTTGAATAAGAGAAGAGATGTATATAGTGAATATGGCACTGTATAACTTTGGGCTAGCCACAGCTTCTCTAGCTATAAAATCAAAGAGTTAGCCTAGAATCTAGGCTCTACAGCAACTCCAGTCCATTAAAATGAGTTTCAGTCTGTGGGCCAAAGCAAATTAATTTAAAAACTTCTACTTATGTTCACCAGTTGATCTCTAGTTAAAGAAGTCTCCAATCAAAAGCTATAAATTTTACAGGTACAGAGCCTGTGCCATGATCTACAGAAGTACAAATGTCAAGTCATCCTGGCAAATATTTTCAACACGGAAGCAGATAACACACTTTGGGACTTCAGTGGAAACATTAAAATGTGGACAGTACCATTTTTCATATCAGGGAGACTTCAATGACTATTAGATGTCATTTTCAAAACACGTTGGCCCCAAAGACAGAGTGCCTCAATTATGTGATGGCTTCTTATTGAGTTAGAAGTTCTCGCCGAATGGTAGTGAAAAGATAATCTAGACTTGGCTAAGTTCATATACTTGAAGCCAAAGCATGTAGTAATGGCTCTAGTTGAAAAGCTTTTGAAAAGTCCCATAATAGTTCCTACATCTTCCATTTTTAATCAAGATTTGGGAATGTACTGGGACCACCAGACATCAAATGTGCTTGCAACCTTTTCAACTGTCAGACCAGACAGATTTTTACCTTCTGCGAATCAACCCAAAGCCTCAAAGGGGCAGTGCCAGAGCGTGAATCCATTTCACTAGACAGTCATTGAAATTATAATTCAAAGTTCAACTTACTTTCGCATTTTCTACTGCAATACTTTTGGCAGCCCAAGGCGGAAAGTCGAAACCTGGTTTCCAATGGAGACCACTTCCAGTGGTTTCTAAATGTTGGCAGCAAGAATTCCTTTTTGTCAAATAGATCAGCAGTCACTGGCTTTCATTAATTTACTTTCAATGACTGCAGCTCACTCTCAGGAAGCCTTTCTTTACCTAAGGATGTTGACCTGCTGTTGGACCCCATCATAAACAGACACGAAGAGACACTGATACATTAGGAGGTTGAGAAATTCCCTCCAGTAGCCTTTGTGGACTCCTCAACTTTCATTTACTCTCACGGAGGCCATGAGCACAAAAAACAAGATTTGTGGCAAAGACATATAGCTGGAATCTATAAAAGCTCCTAACACAAGATAAATAAATCCACTGATATATATTACACTATAAAGTGTTATTTGAAGATCTTTAGAATCACTTTGAAGGTCATTCTTCATTCAAATGAATTATCATAAAAGAGGGACTTTTTAAATTTAAAATGATATACCAATTTAAATGATACAATTATGAATACTTCACGTGTATTTAGTTGGGTACCTGAAGGGCTCTGGGCTGAAGGCTGACTGTAAATAAAAATGGATTATGATCACACTAATCTTGAAATTATCTAGCTGAGCACTTAGGTATACTCCTAAAATGCATTTCATTAATTTCTAAATGTTTTGTCTTTGTTTTACAATCTGTGCTCAAAAGGAAAGCATGACACCTTATCAGGATGCTACAAGGCTTTTAGGCAGCATCTAACATCTATTTTGTCAAGATAAGCTTCACAATTAGCATTTTCAATATTCTCAGTTTCTCTTCTCTCTAAATGATAATCTAACCTCAAGTGAGATCTTCTAAATCCTTAATGTGAGTATATTAACCCGTTAATTCAAAACTGTAAGAACAGCACCCTTGTGGCATATGAAAACAAAAGGGATGAGGCCATTTATATGATGGTGATATTAAGAATATGTTTTACTATTATTGCTACTAAGACTAAGGCTCATACACACAATTTCTTGGAAATTTTGATCCTTGCTAGATTACAAAGTCCTTTCACATCATCTCTGCTGCCCATCTCTGCCCTGTATCATTTGTTCCTCATGACAGTCCTATGAAAGTAGGCAAAGATGATACAATGAGGGGTCTTCCTTGGTGGTCCAATGGCTAAGACTCCGAGTTCCCAATACAGGAGGCCTGGGTTCCATCCCTGGTCAGGGAACTATATCCCACATGGAGCAGCTAAAGATCCTGTGTGCTGGAAGTAAAGATCCCATGTGCCACAATTGAGACTGGTGCAGCCAAATAAGCAAATAAGTAGATAATTAAAAAAAAAAAGAAGAGGCTACAATGAATTTCATTTCAAAGATGAAAAAACATCCTTGACTTCAGAAGGTTACATTACTTGTCCGAGGTTTCATGACCACTTAGCGGTGAAGGCTAGCCCCTGGATTTTCAGCTTCCCAGTCCAGTGTGTCTTTCACTATTTCATGTTTCTAGTCTGTAAACACAGACTTACTCACAGAGTGCTCACTAGAGCTTGAGGAATTCAGAAGCCAAGTACGTGAACCACAGTGAAGGTTCCCTTCTAAGATGAGATGATACTCATCTCTGTTACAGGGCAAATAAATGTCATCACCAATTCCAAACTGACTACCAACCTACAAGGCAAAAAACCTAGGGGTCTAAAATGAGATATCCAAAATGGCACGTTGAAAAGTTAAGGGAGGAGGGAGAGCATCTTGAAGGAACATCATCTGTTCCATCATGACTCAGAGTCCGGGCTTTGAAGAGCACCTGCTACAACAGAGGATGAGATGATTGGATGGCATCACCGACTCAATGGACATGAGTTTAAGCAATCTCCAGGAGATGGTGAAGGGCAGGGAAGCCTGGAGTGCTGCAGTCCATGGAGTCACATGGTCGGACAAGGCTTGGCCACCAAACAACAACAACATCACTAGTAGACCAGCTCCTTCCTCTAGCCAGGCCTCCACCCTCACTAAGCACTCAGGTCTCAGGTTCAAGGGTAAGTCAACACCTCTGCTGCTGCTGCTAAGTCACTTCAGTCGTGTCTGACTCTGTGTGACCCCATAGATGGCATCCCACCAGGCTCCCCGATCCCTGGGATTCTCCAGGCAAGAATACTGGAGTGGGTTGCCATTTCCTTCTCCAATGCATGAAAGAGAAAAGTGAAAGTGAAGTCGTTCAGTCTGTCCGACTGTTAGCGACCCCATGGACTGCAGCCCACCAGGCTACTCCGTCCACTGGATTTTCCAGGCAAGAGTACTGGGGTGGGGTGCCATTGCCTTCCCCGAGTCAACACCTCATTCCTCTGGTAATTGTCTCCTCCTTTAGCTTTTGTTTCTTGGCCATTTTACATCCAATTGAAGGAAGTTCCTACAGGTTCACTGGCTGTCCAGATATGCTGTGAAAACTGGCCTTCCACACACACCTGAATCAGTGTTAAATGATTTGAGTCATGGATCGGTGGGAAAATGAGCTTATTGGCTCCATGTCAAGGCTGGAATGAAGAAAGACACTTGCTCATTCAACACAACATACCCTTCCCCTTTTATCATTCTACTCAAGGAATGGAGAGATAGCCAAATAGAGCTGGCAAGGGCAACACTTCCATCCTGAGAAATTTGGTTACTTAGAGTAAGATGGACACATTGAAAAAAGCCTGCTCCTGACAGCCATTACAGGTAGACAGAGGCCTTTGGTCCAAAGCATTAAAGCTCTGACCACGATCTATTAAATTTGCTGGAGGGCAGAGAGGAGAGGGACCAGGTAAGAAATGAAATAACTATGATAAATGTGCCATCTGTCCCATGCAAAGCTACTGGTTCCTTTTCAAAAGAACACTTTCCAGTTGCTTGTCCAATAATGGATACATTGATTTCCCGATAGACTCTTAACAGAGAAAGGGCCCTGGAGGTTCTACACTCCAAGCTCTAATATGCACCATTTTAAAGGATGGGGACAAATGAAGTACAGAGAAGTGAAAGGACATGCCCAAGATCACACAGCCATGCAAATGGAAGGCTTGAGACTGCCTCTGGTCTATTGGGCTGAAAAGGTCAAGGTTTTGTTGTCATATTACACAACCACTGCTGACATAGTTCCCAAGACAGGGGACTCATTTCACGATTCTATTTGATTTAAATCAATTTATTTTAATTCAATGAAGCAACTCAAGAAGCTCTGAGCTTCTACTGGAAGATCTATCCACACAGTCCCCTTTGTATTCCGTTGGGCAGTGAGGGCAGGGGAGTTGTGCCTTACCTCTGAAAACAGTATCTAAATGGAGCAACTCTTCAAAAAGTTCAAATAGGGTGATGACATGATGATTATTAAGACTGTGATGAAAAAGTGTCTGAGAAAGCAGTGGACAAGCAAGAGCAGAAGAGGGAGGAAAAAAAGTCTGACACCTTTTTGATAGGTTTGCTCTTCAGGCATCCCGCGGTGCAGAATCCCCTCCCCACCCCCTACCACCTGCCATCACCACCAACAGCTTCATCATCAGGAAGTCAGAATCCAGCTTTGCCTTGAGCCAGGTATGTTATACAATAGGCTGGGTGGAGCTCCTAATTAGATTCTTTGGCTGTAGAGCACAGTGAAGTTCACTGGGACATATGGGTTATGGTCATTGCCTTGGCGTCCATAGCACCATGTTCAGTCTAAACAACTGAGCCAGTTCAAGCAAGGAGATGAGGAACTACAAAGCAAGCAAACTGGAAATACTGAGAAGAGAAGGCTAGATGAATAAATCTGTTTTATAAATTATGACTTAAATGCAGAGAATAACAGTAATTGTTCATTTCTAAAGAGACATTCATTGCAGCAAATGCCCCCAGCTCTATAAATGATCCATCCCTGACTCCTTTCTAGTGGCATTTATTTCAAAAGTGAAATTGGGCATATTAAGTGGCATTTCTGAAAGGTTAGGCAACTGTTTAATCTCCTTCCTTTCTTTTCCTTGTCTACCTAATTTCACTAATGCAGTCTTAACACCCAGCCCTTAAATGAAGAGCCACATCAATGGAGCAATGGAGCAATGATCAGTTTCAATGGGGCTCCCTAGTTACACATCGGGTATATGCCATCATCCAAACCCTGGCCTAATAGCAACCTCCAGGCTTAGTCCATCCAGACTATAGAATGAACACTTGGTGGCAGCTGCCCCCAGGGCACACTGAATACTACCTGCAGATCACCTGAGCATTGACATTTTCCATAATCATTTTCACAATGCTTACTATACTGAGTTTGAGGTAAGGTGCAAAAATGCAAATTATATGTCAACAAAACCTTTCATTGTTAATAGTTTTACTGTTAAAATGATCATACAAATGGCTATTGTTGAGTGCTTAACAATGGGTCAGACCTGGCTGGTCCACTTAATCTCCATGACAATACTATGATGTAGGAATCATTATCCTTATTTTATAAATGATGAAAGTGAGGTTCAGAGAGGATAAATAATTTGCCAAGGGTCACACAGTTCAGATGTGATAAAGTCAAGTTAGAAAACCGTGTTTTTATGACTTCAAACCTGTGTTCTTATGTTATAAGAAGATTGATTCCCAATTGTATTATCAAAAAGTAAGGGATATAGTACCCCCTATTAAAAAATATGAGTTCTGCTATTTTCACTCTGCAAAATTCTTTTGTTGTGCCAATATAACATAATGTAGTGAACATGAAATACAAGTTGGAGTTCAATGAGCCCAATTTTTCCATTGTTCTGATGAGCCTAAGGTTATATATACATAGCTCTGTAGGATAAACAAGATAATATGGTTATTTCTTTGCTTTCACAACTACTATGGCCAATAAAACCACCTCAATTTAATCTATATAAAGTACAATGTGTAGCTCAATGAGCTATCTCATAAGACCTCAAAAAGAAACTGACTAAAGTGGCCAGGAGAGAATTTGGTGCCATTTTCTTTCTATTTAAAAAATTTTATATAGAAAGAAACCAGAAGGTAAGATTATGTAGAGACTGCTGAATAAGGACAAGCAATTCAGGAGTGAGAGTTTAAAAAAAGATTTAATTGACTTGCTGTGGCTTTCTGTATTTGAAACTTTGGTGTTTGTCTCAGCAAATGTGAAATATGTATGTGATAATGTATTATCGAGAATAAATATGCATCATCAGTCCACAATTGATCATTTAAAGGCAAAATGGACCCTCAGGAGAATTTCAAAGCCTAATTTTTCCAAGGCTGCCTTTCTCACATGTTCCTGCTAATGGGTTCACTACTAATTGTTTAATCCATTTGACTCTAATCAGAGAAAATATACACTTTCCAGTATTATTATCACCCAAAGCTTTCAAAGTGAAGAGATCTTGTAGTCCAATCATGTTTGAAATGCTTCTTTGACCTTGATCATGGCCAGGCTGACCCTCTGCCAACCAGTTTCACTCTTTGGTCAATTCAAAATACCAATAGACATATTTCCATCTCTGTTTCTGGAGCTCTAGGTTGGACAATAAATATATCTCATAATGGTCCTGCCTAATTCCACCCATAAGTGGGAACTTTTTAATTGCATGGGTTAGTATGGGAGGAGAGGGGTAGCCAAGAGAACCCTGCAGGTGAGGTCAGAGGACCCTGGTCCTAGTCTTCTCTCTAGATCTCGCTCAGCTTTTTCACCTATGAAATGAAAAGACTGGAGGAGCGAGTATCTCCAAATTTCCAGAGCTTCCCAAACTAAGATTGTGACTGGTGATCAAATAGATTAATAATACCAATCATCAGTGAGACTGTGAGTAATTTTATAATAATCGAGAAGTAATGATATCTTTTAGGAGGGCACGTTATGCTTTCATCCAGAACACTCCATAAAGGCTAGGCTGTTAAACCTTTATTTTGTCAAGGCAACTTTTCAGAGCCTCAAAATATGCCATTTGAACCATCCTTCACTATTTATTCAGGTAGTTGGGAGCCATTTTTCATCAACTGTCATTTATCTGGCTGTGTCTTGTGTGAATCACCTCTGCCTCCTCACTACAAAATGAAGGGGTCTGATTCTCTCTGCAGTCTATTCTGGCTTTTATATTATATAAGGGCCTATATAATTATGATTCTTAAAGCCTCATGAAGTTTTATGGTGAAATCATCACCTTTGGCAATAAACAGTATTACTGTCCTAATTCAGGAGACACAGACCCTATTAGAACAGTGATATGATCAGCCAGTGGGGGGAAAAATGGGACCATAGTGTTCTTGCCTGGAGAATTCCAGGGACCGGGGAGCCTGGTGGGCTGCCATCTATGGGGTCGCACAGAGTCGGACATGACTGAAGTGAGTTAGCAGCAGCAGCAGAAAATTCAAATCCACCATCCTTTTCCTGTGCTGAGTTCCCACTCATTTTCGGGGGTCTAGATAAGGGCTGCGAGAGTAGATTTGGAATTTCTGAGATAAGGCACATGTACATAGTTTATGAAATTGACAGACTGCATGTCTGTAGAGGAACATGTTTTTAGGAAACATTTCAAAGCAGTTTAAAACCAAATAACAATCATTTCAAGAGAAGACAGAAGATCATATTCTTCAGCAATTCTGGTGGGAAATATACCATCCCAGCTCCTAAATTCAGCAAGGAATTAATGCATTCCAGGAGTGTCATTTCTCTCCCTAGAACAGATTTAAGTGGGTGTCACTGAGTTCAGCCTCTTTTGTAAATATTCAGGAAGTTGTATACATGGGCATAATAATCTGGGCAAACACACACAGGCCACACAGGCAAGGCTTGAGAACGATGCTCAGAAATTGTTTTAGTATGTTGGAAAAAAAAAAAAAAAAAACAACCACAGTAAACAAAGCAGCTTAAAAGCTGAAACAGATGTAAATCAGTTTTTAAAAACCCAAGCGAGTAATAGGTGAGTTGTTTACTCTGAGACGCCCTCCAGGGCTGGGCCACCACAATCCTGTCCCGCAGACTGCAGGAGCTGATGGGACACACCGAGAGCAGAGCAGCCGCTGAAACAAAGAGGGCCTCATTGCCATGCCAAGCACAACACCCTTCAGATGTGATGAGAAACGTGACTGAATGACAAACGGGGCCTGGGGAAATTTCAAAATATGACCACCCAAGCATACAGAAGAGGGGGGCGAGGACAGGGGCAGGACGGTGGCAAGGTGGGCCGACTTGGCACAGAGAAAGCCGGTTTAGGCCATAAATAGAAATAGTGATGGCCCCTGGGACCTGGAATCACACAGATTTCATATGAATAGGGATCTGCACAGACACAGTTCTTGAGACATGTCTTTGTGGAACTCCTGAAAACAGAAAACCTAATAGGAGGATGGCTCTCAGGCTTCATTTTTCTTGCATTAGGCCATATAGTATGCATTTTTACACATTGTTCTACACTGCTTTCAAGTGAGAATGAAAGCCGTCACCGCCTGTGGATAATGCTGACAAAAAAGATAAACCGCTAAAGTCTCCCCCAACCCCGCCTCACCCAAAATGAGTATTTTGTGAGGTCTAAGTCAATTAAAATGTGCAGCCAGATGTACCAGAGCTGGGCTTAGTAGGCAGAGATAGATCCACTTTTAGGTAACACCGATGATGATCTAGCCATCCAACAAGAGGGCTCACATTAAGATCGGGAAGCTGAAAATGAACCAAGTCCCCTTAACTAACATAAGGACTTTCTTCTTCCACCAAATGTGCTCCTGTATTTTTAAAAGTGTCTGGTTCAGTTGCAAAAGGACAAGATATTAATAACTGAGAAAGAGACTTTGCAAATTCTTCTGCTCAGATCAATATGAGTCCCCAGCTCTGGAGTCTCCTTATTGATGACAACCTTTTTCATTGTAGGGATTAGAGATTCAGCAGCTTTAATCACCTTCAACATGACAACCACACGCAGCTATATCTGTGTGATTTACAGCAATTGACACAGTGTTCAAAATCAGTGATGATGAGGTTGGTTTTTTGGTGTTAGTGATTTTCTGATCTATTTCAACCAAATAGCAAATGATGCACATTAAGCCACTGTTGCAATGTTGAAACAAGGAGGCAAAAGGAAATCTGGATTGGATTTTTGACAGTCCTGTGCTAATGAATTGAGACTAGAATGAAGAACAAGGTCAATGTGAACTTTCAATTTTCCTAGTCTCACAAGTGCCTATGTCCTGCTTCTGAACTATTGGATGTTGTGGCCAGTCTATGATACATTATTGTTACAGGAAGTTTTGTTGTTGTTGTTGTTACAGAATAACACATATTTATGAAATTTAGGAGACATGTTTCAGTTTGGAGTCATTATAAAACTGGTGTTGCCTGTCTCAATTTTCCTAGTCTCACAAGTGCCTATGTCCTGCTTCTGAACTATTGGATGTTGTGGCCAGTCTATGATACATTATTGTTACAGGAAGTTTTGTTGTTGTTGTTGTTACAGAATAACACATATTTATGAAATTTAGGAGACATGTTTCAGTTTGGAGTCATTATAAAACTGGTGTTGCCTGTCCAAAAATTAAATATCACATCTTAAGAAGGCAACTTAGATTGCTCACACACACACACACACACACACACACAGTCATAGTAATGATTATTGTTCAAAAAATCAGTTTAGAAAGCTGACTAACTTTTGACACCATTCTAAACCACTGTCCAAAGTCCTTCCTATCACACAAGTACTGGGCATAAAACTAAGAAATGCAGTGACAAACCACCTTAACAAAGAAGTTAAAAATCTGATTCTAGCCAACTGTTGGGACTAGATCCATACATTCTTTTCATTCATTTATTCTATAAACATCTGTGACTAATACCTACCCTGTAGTAAGCATCTATTATGTGGAGGTACATGATATATACATATATGTGCATGTAGGTGTTCTATAATGCTCATAATACCCATGATACAGGAATTTAGAGAGGGGATTAGACTTAGACCAGGTAACTGGCCCATGAGTAGAAAGACATGAGATTAGAACCCAACCTGTTGGTCTCCACCACTTCTGGTCCATTGCTTCTCCAATTGCAGTCCAGGTACAGCACTAGACAATGTTATGACTTTCAAAGACATATGAAACACAGATCATATCATTTATGGTCATTGTCATGGGTTGAATTGTGCCTCTTCCCCAGTTCATGTTGGAGTTTTAGTCGCCAGGACCTCAGAATGTGACTTTATTTGGAAATAGGGTCTTTTCAGATATAATCAAGCTAAAACCAGGTCAATTACTGAGGGCCCTGATCCAATATGACTAGCGTCCTTATAAGAGGAAAATTTGGACAAAGACATGCATAGAGGGAAGACTATGACGACACAAGGAGAAGACAGTCAACCCCAAGCCCAGGACAGAGGCCTGGAACAGACTGTGCCCTCATGGCCCCCAGACCTCTGAGGACCCACATCTTGATCTTGGACTCCCAGCCTCCAGAACTAGGGGACAAATCATTTCTGTTGTTTCAGCCCCCGGTCTGTGGGATTTCCTTACAGCTGCCTGAGCAAATTAATTCAGTCATATAGCGTAGGTGGTGGGATAAGATGCCTAGGTGGTGGGATAAGATGACTAGGTGAAGGCCTGCACTACAAGGCAGGCTATGGAACATGATCAAAGAGAGGCATGAACAATATTTTAAAGGCAGGAGGGATAGAGTTAATGGCTGGGGGAGGCGGGAGGGGACAACAGCGCTGCAGGGTTAATTTCCCATATTTACAGATTAAAGCAACAACAATAGAAATAATAACAGCAATAACCATAATGATAATAATGATAACAAATCACAGCCACATTTACAAAACACTTAATATGTGCTCAGCACTGTGCTAAATGCTGCACAAGGATTATCTCATTTAATCCTCACAGCAACCCTATGACGTGAGTTCTAGCAGTATCCCTATGTGTCACTGGGCTTCTGTGGGGCTGCAGACCTGGGAAGCTGGGGGTGGGGGGTGCAATCCTGTTTCCCATACAGCGGTAATACAGAGAGAGTCTCTTCTTCTAGATCAAGCCCACAATTAGGGCCTCCCCTTGTCCTTAACCTCTGTGCTCCCTAAAAAGGTTCTGCTGTGTTGGTCACAGACTTACGTGTCTTATGTGTGATCCATGTTCGTTTTGACATTGGGCTCACAAACCAGTGCTAATTATTATTATTTTTTTACAGCTGACCTGGCTTCCTTATAGCAGGGAGGGTATGCAGAGATTCTCCTAAGAGAGCCTGCAGACCACAAAGTCAAAATAATACATAGATGTTGATTGCTAGAAGGGCCTGAGGTACAGTGTGCATGTGGCACATGAAGCATGGGAGTCCCACATGGTGTACAACTGGGTCTCTGGCTACACAAGTCCATAAACATCTCCCCTGCAGCCCACTCCTCACCCGCTTCCACCAACTCATCTTCTCTTCCCTCCCTCGCAAGCACACAAGCTCCAGATCATCAAATGTGTACTTGGCTGTGAATACTCATTTTTAAATTTACCAACTGTGTTATGAAACTAACAGATGGTCGTGACAATAACAGAAACCTATAGCTATGCTGACCATATCTTTCCAAACAAAAAAGTAGAAATTATCGTCTGAAAGTTCTTTGTTGTGTGTGTCTGTGAGGGAGTGAGAGAGAGAGAGGAGAGAAATAGAGGTAATGGGGGAGGGAGGGAGTTGAGTATACTTGTAATTCTTACAAACTTCATTCAGTTATCATATAACATAAAATTCATATAAAATATATTTCATTCAATCAAACCTCTTCTATAAACTGGGCACGTTGCCAGGTACCAAGACTTTGAGAGTTTGTGGAATGGCTTCATAACCTGGGATCCATGAATGGGCTTAAGGGGGGGTCTGAAATCTCATGCTAAATTGTGTGTGTGTGCACACACACATGCCTATGTGCATTTTCTGGCCAGAGGTTCTGTCATTTTGATCAGACTTTCAAAACAGACTACAATTCATCAGAAGTTAAAAACTTCTGGTTTGTGGGACTACTGGGCAGAATATCTGAAATTAGGTCAGTCTTGACAAACTGAGGGCATATCTATTGTATATCATCCACAGCATGAGACACACACTGGGCTCCTGACCTACAGACACAGAAAACTCCAGCATTTATCAGACTTGTCTTGTGACTGGGAAGGCTCTTACCAGTGCCTTGCACCCAGCAAACAAGTGAAACGATGCTGAACCAGGTGAGGACAGGAGCCCAGAGGTGGAGCATGGGTGTGGCAGGAGTCCCTATTTCAGTGCTACTGACACAAGCCATCAGAATGTTACAGAAATCACCTGAATTTCACTCCCAGGATGCATCTTACCCTAGAGGTGGAATAAATATTTGGATATTGGATTCAGATAAATAAAGATTCCTAAAACCATATGGGTGACTGGGAAAGACAGTAATAAAATCCCTGCCTAAAAGCTAATCTCACCAGGCAGAGGAACCATCAGTGAAAAGACAAGTAGGGCCAGCTTCACAAATGAGTGTGTGTGTGTGTGTGTGTCTGTTCGTCCTATCTCTGTCTGCTGTGGGGCCGGGCCCAAGAGAAGCCAAAGCATAAACAGCTGAATTCAATCAAATATCTGATTGTTTCTCAAATGTATGTGTTGAGTTCCAAGAGAAAGCCGCACCAGATCGAGCCCTGCTGATGGTCTGTGGCTTTGTGTGTGTCCCCCACTTATGTCTGTCTCAGAGAGGGATGGCCCAGGCCTGGAGACAGTGGGCTGCTGGGGAGTGGCTTTTGCACGTGTAATTAGTCACGGTGCACCTGTACCTAACTGCATTAACAATGAACACAATTACACACACAATTGTGGAATTGCCCCCACTATTTGAATAATCAGTAAGCTAACAACATGATTTGCAGGTGCAATTGAGCAATTATGTACGGTTCCAAAGTGGAATATGCATATTTAGAGGATTGGATGAGGCCCATTACTAAATCTTGTTCCAAATGGTCAAGTTAATTTTATTATTAGAAGCAATAGCACTCGGCGACAGGTATCTAATCCTTAAGCACTCCAGCACTAGGTGCTTTGAAAGGGTGCATCTTCTCAAGGGATTCAGCTGCAGGGTTCAGCAAACACAGCCGACCCTGCAGGAACACTGCCAGCCTGCACCCTGTCCCCCAGCCCTGCTTGCCCGCCTGGGGTGCCCTTCCCAACAGTTTTTGCCTCTCCTTTAAAACGCTGCTACTAATTCACTTACTCCCTGTGGCTTTCCCTAACAGAGCCCTCTCTCTCTTGAGTCTTGGGTTGGGTGACCCAGCCCAGAACTAGAGGCTGAACAAAGACATCACTTCACCTGCCTCCTGCAAGGAAAAGGCCAGAAAATGCCATGGCAGTGCCAGGTGATACCCACAGCCAGGCCCCAGTGAGCAGGGCAAAGCCAGGGGTGACAACACTGTCAGGTGCTGGCAGTCATGGCTGGCACCTTCCTAGCTCTCTGACATCAGGCACAATGTCCCCCATCTATTCTGCTCTCTTGTCACCCTCAGTCTAAGTGAGGGACTCGCTGGCCACTGAAAAGGACATTCACTAAAGGTGTGGGTTTCAGACATGCACCATGGCAAAACCAATTGGGCCCGTTATTGTGAACTGCTCAGGAAGAGAGTGTAGAAGCTAGAATGTGCTGGACTCCCATTGAGAGACCAGGGTAGCTGCTGCTGCTGCAACCACTTCACAGTGTCCACTCTGTTCTCAAGTGGCCCAGTGCTTGACTCTCCTACTACCTCACAGATACCTTCAGGAAAAGTTACAAATCCTGGTCAAATCTGTACATAGCTCATCAATACTGTCCAGTGTGATGGCATCTAAAAAGAAACAGAAGAAAAACCCACCTATGGTCTAATTTGAACTTTTGGAGATCCTCTGCAAACGAAGGCAGTTCTTCCTTCTAGAGACAGGTTAAAAAGTCACATCTGTTAGATGTCCATCAACAGAGGAATGGATAAAGAAGATAGGGTCCATATAGATTATGGAATATTACTCAGCCATAAAAAATGAACAAAGTAGTATCATTTGCAGAGATGTGGATGGACTTAGAGACTTTCATATAGAGTGACGTAAGTCAGAAAGAGAAAAAAATACCATATATTAATGCATATACGTGGGATCTAGAAAAAAATGGTTCAGGTGAATCTATTTGCAGAAATAGAGACACAGATAGAGAAAACAAACATATGGATACCAAGGGCAGAAGGGGGATGGAATAGATTGGGAGATTGGGACTGACATATATACACTACTATGTATGAATAGATAACTCATGAGAATCTACTGTATAGCACAGGGAACTCTACTCAATACTCTACGGTGACCTAAATGGGAAGGAATTCCAAAAAAAGAGATATATGTATATATATTGCTGATTTGCTTTGCTGTATGGAAGAAACTAATACAATATTGTAAAGCAACTATACTCCAATAAAAACACCAAAATGTCACATCTGGAGATGGTTATTACCTTCTAGAATGAGCATTAGTCATCTGCAGGAGATGTATGCTTAGTGCTATATGTAGCAGAGGTCAGAAGAAACAGGAGGCATGTGCCTGCTCTTTGTCCTTTAACTACCAAGAGGGTTTGGGTTATGTTTTGCTTTTGTGGTTTTTTTTCTGAATGCCAATTTTTCTTTTTAAAGCACTGAGGGGAAAATGTCAATAGCTTCATACTTCTGTCATCTAGCCAATAAGATTCAAATAGAAAGACATTCAGATCAAAGATGGGAAGAACCTTTTTTTTTTTTTTCTCCGCACAGTGTTCTCTCCTCCATAGCATGGCAAATCAGAAATGAAGGCTGGAACAAGGATCATTTCTAAAGATTTTGGTGTGCTAAAAAGTGTCAATCCACTTTTCCTCATTTGTACTTTGGCTAATTTTTACAGACTGGGAAAATGAGTGGAGACAGAAGATAAGCTCTGTGTGCTAATCTCTTTCCAACAAGATTCCAGGAAATTTATTATTTTGGGATATTGGCATTTTTCAGCCACCTCAATGCCATTTTTTTTTTTTTACTGTTCAGCTGCATGAAAAATTACCTAACTGGTTGGAATAGATTTCTTGACCCACGTATAGCTACATTAAATGGTGTAATTTAATGCAATCTAACTAAATTAGCACCAATTAGACAGGCTAAATTAAAGGGCATGTCACTAATAAATTTTATGCTAAACATATTACTGATGATAAGCTCACTAAAATGCATAATGAAATAAAATATTTTTTAGCTTAGTTTAGTCCCAATCATATCTGAAAGTCTTTAGTATGAAATATATCAAGCAAAACCCTCACTTCCTTACAGAGAAGTGGAAAAATAATGCTCTGCTCTATTAACTGAGACTCCAATTTGGTTTTTTTTGTTTGTTATTATGATTTGAAAATACTATTTCCAAAACATTTCTCCTCAGGTGGAGTCAGTGTCCTAACCTCTAAAAGGTGGTAACATTGATTGCTCTCCAAAGTTATTCTAGGTAGAGACAGGATATAGTTTCAGACAGTATTAGAAAAAACACAGGCTTTTTAAAAATACTAGTTTCCAGTTGGTCTCAATTCTGCCATTTATTGGTTGGATCTTCTTTGTGGCAGAACCCAAAATGGTCTCTGAAAGGTCTATCCCTGTCCAGTTCTCTGAACATTAATTTCTATGGCAAAAGATGTGATTAGGTCAAGAATCTTCAGAGAAGGAGCTCATCCTGGATTATCTCGGTGGGCCCTACATATCAGTACAATCACATGTAACCTTACAGGAGAGAGGCAGGAGTTTGAGGACAGACACAGACAGAAGAGTAGAAGACATACAAACACAGAAGAGAAGCTGCTAATGGAGATGGCAGAGATTGGAGTGATGGGGCCAGAAGCCAAAGACTGTCAGCAGCCAGCTGGAAAGACAAGGAATGATTCTCCCCTGGAGCCCCCAGAGGGTCCTGCAAATACCTTCAGCTTTTACTCCTAAACCCTAGAACTCCTAGAGAATAAATTTCTCTTGTTTTAAGCCACTCAGTTTGGGGTAACTTGTTACAGCAGCCATGAGAAACTAAACATCATTGGACCTCACTTTGCTCAGCTAGAAAATGGGGTTAGCTACCCTCACAGATTCAACGTGATAAGCTTCCAAATGAGTAAGACTATAAAAGGCTAGTGCTTACATAGCACTTATCATGTGATACTGAGGACAGCAATAGACACATTAGCACAGGGGTCATAACTATTCCTGCCTGTCAGTTTCAGTAGTTCTAATTTTCTAAGCTATTTTCAGATAATGCAAAAGAAATGCATCTCATGTAGAATTTATTGGCATCACTTGCAGGAATTTGTGAACTGAAAGAAGTGAACAACTCTTTCCTGGCCACGTTAATCAACTTTTATAACAAATGCCTTCCTTGATATCAACCATATCTAAAAGAACAAAGAAGGTTCCACTATAAGAACTTTTTACTGAAGCCAGATCCATTTGCATGAATAATCACTCAAAATAAGGACATGTTGATTGTTCATAATTACAATGAATCAAGCCAAAGAGCTGAACCAACCAATCAATAAAAAATACTCTACAGGTTGCAGTCCAATAAAATCCAACTCACTCTTTCCAATAGCTCAAAAGCACCCCCCCCCCTCAAAGTTCATTACATGATGAAACAGTTACTGATTTTTTTTTTCTGCCATTTGGCTTAAGAACAAGAACTAGCACTGGGTAATTGCTCTGTGTAGAGCAGCCTGCTGCTGCTGCTGCTAAGTCACTTCAGTCGTGTCCGACTCTGTGTGACCCCATAGACGGCAGCCCACCAGGTTCCCCCATCCCTGGGATTCTCCAGGCAAGAATACTGGAGTGGGTTGCCATTTCCTTCCCCAATGCATGAAAGAGAAAAGTGAAAGTGAAGTCGCTCAGCCTGTCCAACTGTTAGCGACCCCATGGACTGCAGCCCACCAGGCTACTCCGTCCATTGGATTTTCCAGGCAAGAGTACTGGGGTGGGGTGCCATTGAGCAGCCTGACCAGTTAGTAATCGACTGCACTTCCAACCTACTAGTCTGAGGCCAGAGAAATGAAATTTCCCCCAAGCAAAGTGACTATGTTCCCCTAAACATAACAGAGAAGGAAAGAGGAATTCCAGGCTTGTACAGGTTGCTCTTTGACTATCTGGTTGTTCTTTTTAAAGCAATGGCTGTCATTATTCCAATAGCAGTTGCTAACTATATAGTCTACCTGTATTTGTACAGATTTAAATCTGATGGGAAAGACAAGAAAGGTTAATGAATAAGGGAGGATAAGAAGTCAGCAAAGTGGGGAGGAAGAGGGAGAAGTAGAGGAAGAGAGAAGACCATTAAAGTGTTTGTCACTAAGTACAGGAAAACTGTATGGGTCAATAGGGCATTAGACACAAATCTCTCCAGACTCTTATTTTCTTCCACGTCAGTCTGTCCTCCAACAAGGAGAAAATACTATCTACCTCATGCTAAAAGACAACCATCAGAACTCAAATAAGTGCTCAGTTGTGGCTGGTGATTGTATATGAGGTTCTTGACATGTCTCTTCCTCCTAAATAATGTTTATAACTTTTAAGTCATTATGTCAATTGTCTTTGATAATATTCCTCTTAAGTTTTTTGGCTGCATTAATTAATTTTTGGAGAAATCTGGGACATATACCACTAATAGTAAGTGAGTTAAAAAATGAGAGGATATAGGCAGTAATCCCGACTCACCATTTTTGACCAGTATGTGCTGCTGGTTGTGTCTGCAATAACTCAAGATGTGTCCAGCATCTTCATTTGAAGAGAAAACTCTGAAATAGAGGTTTTTCTCCCCAAAGCTCAAAACCGTCTATGTGAAATAACTTATTGAAAGTTATTTCCTTCAATAAACCAATACAGTATTGTAAAGTAAAATAAAGTAAAGAATATATATATATTTCCTTCATGGAGGTCATTCGTCTCCCACACTTTAACCTTTCCCAAGATGAATGACATTTAACTGTGATTTCCAGACAGAAACCTAGTTTCCTGTGAATTCAGGGGCCTCCTCATCCCTGTTTTCTATATAATTCTAATAAGGAGGAATATTTGAGAGCTAACATCCTTTCCTAGATGGTTTTCACCCTGCACAAAGAGAAAAAACTACCTTCTGACTTATTTTCTACCAGAAATTCTCCCTGTACCTGAAATGTGAGCCAATTTCACCAACCCTTTGACAACAGTTTTTTTTTTTTTTTCAACAGCAGCTTTACATCTCTATAGCATACTCATCATTTGCATTTGTCATTCTGATTAATTCTCTTCCGAATTTTGCATATTTCAGGAATGAATCTCATTTACTACTCTGGAGGCTATCCTCTTCATAAGTGCTTGTGAAATTGCCCTGGCCCTCAATTTGGTTATAAGAGACTAGTTAATAAGAGCTGGAAATGGCCTTCATTGGAGGATCACTTTCTCCTCAGAAAGATTTGAGAAAAAAAATGTAACCACAATTAAATGTATAGTTACTATTACTTTCATAGTTTACCACATGAATTACTTCTTTTTAGAAACAAGATATGTAATCTTATTTTATCTTATGACAAAAAGGGCATGGTATATATATAAAATTTAGGAAATACAGGTAATGAAAAAGAAGACTTTATTGACTTCCGCCTAGAAATTACTAGAACTAGCATCCTGGCATATGGTCTTCTAGTGTTTTTGTTTTTAAACATACATATTTTTAAAACATGAAATGATTATACCATACATAACAATTGCTCCTAATCAACGGATGGATGATTAGATACTATACTTTGTCTTATGTTGGTTTGGAATCCAAAGTACAAACAAATGTAAGCTAAAATGTATAAGGCATCTTTTTTCTCAGTCACAATTTTAAGCCTAGATATCTCTTATTTCTTCATTGCCTTCAACTATTTGGAAACTCGTGATAAAGAAATCATCACATAGCTTTCATTAGAGGATAAAAAGATTACATCCCAAACAGACTTTTGAAAAGGCTTTTTGATGTAAATTTTAAAGTAACCAAATGTTATACCTGAAATTCATAGGGTGCTCAGGTGAAAGGAAAAACCTTGAAAATGAAAACCACTCTTCTATAATAATCACATGGTATTTTCAACAGCCAACGTTAAACTCATCAAAAACAGCATTTTGCCATTCTTTCCTCTTGGATTCTACATTTCAAACATCCAAGCTGCTTTCAGATGCCTCTATAATCCTTTCTTCATGGCTACACACTGTGATGCATAAAGGATGAGAAATCAAAGTTGTCAGCCATCTGAGAATTTTTAATGTATCAAGCATTGCCTTCTAAATACATTTCTATTTCATTTCAAAAACAAAACATGAGTGATTTAGTCTAAAAATGTCAGTCTGGTTCATTAACCTATAACTGTACCAAAGCAAGAGTCAATTACATTGCCACATCAGATGTGTGTTGAGATAATTACCCTGAAAAGAAGATGTAAGGATGCCCATAAAAGCAGTGAAATGTGACCTATTAAATCAGTCTGTAACCTATTATGGGTCAAAAAACACATTTGCAGGGCCAGCAGTCCCCTGCCTACATCCAGTCTTGCATGAATTCTGCAGGTGTCTTTTGCAAGTAAACTTTCGATCTTTCCTTTATCAAATTGGGGTCGTCTTCCTATCTTCACAACTCCCAGATATCCGGGACACATGTATGGGCTTCAGAGAACTAACTGACTACTTAAAATTACCTCCCTTGAAATTTATTAAAAATACCAGGATAACAAGAGGCCAAGATCCTGCTGTATTAAATAAGCAGGAAGTCATTTGGGTTCACTTTTCTGTAAGTTCTCCTCTTGTAATATTTTGTAGCATTGATTTCCATCTCCAAATGCAACATCTGTTACAGCTAGAGAGCAAATGAGTCAGCAACCAGATTGACTGAAGATCACCTGGTGTGAAAGGAGGAAAAAATATTTACTACTGTCATTACTTGGATTACTGCCAGTCACAACACAGACAAAATGGTGAAGGGGCTCAAAGGTGGCTTCTATTCTGGGAATTCAATGGGTTGGAGGAATGTTC
>SJYX01019571.1:0-21958 GCA_006410675.1 Oreotragus oreotragus
CACAATCCTTCTACTGATATAAAGTATTCAATACAACCCAATGATGTTTATTTAACATGTATTATAGAAAATATTAGTAAGAAAGGACCATTATCTTCAAAGGAATTCCATATTATGAGTGAAGGAGATGAGAAATAGACTTGAAACAAACATATAAGTAGGTATATATAATTTTCAGACATTGCAGTATTGCTTTTGTATCCATTTAATTATGAATATGTGTTTTGTCAGTGGCTCAGCAAAATTTGCCCACAATTTAAGAGCTGCAGGAGACTTGGATTTGAACCCTGGGTCAGGAAGATCCCCTGGAGGAGGTCATGGCAACTCACTCCAGTATTCTTGCCTGAAGAATCTCTATGGAACAGAGGTGAGTGGGCTACAGTCCATAGGGTCTGCAAAGAGTCAGACAGGACTGAAGTGACTTAGTATACAGGCATGCACGCATGCAATCATGAATATATGTCCATCAAACTGTTACAAAAATAGAATCAGTTTTATAATTTTCTGGAAATAAACTGGATAAAATTATAGATTTTAAAATGATGAGGGACTCAAGTTCTCAGGTGAGAAATTGGAGGAACAGAGATGTCCAAAGTTACCTAGACAGCTGGGAATTAAAGCGTGATTTCCTACATGCTAACTAATTATCCCTTTGACATAGAGCATGTGATATATATTGACAATTTACATTAACTCACATAGTTATATTGTGATTTAACATTCTTAGACGCCAAAACTATTTGCTGACTATAAAGCTTTCTCTCAATTTTGCATAAATAATTCATCTATTAATGCATTTGAAAAACTATCTGATAAAACAACTTTAAATTGCCTAGCTCATTCCCAGGAGCTAGTTATTCCCTAAAACATATTCACTTTGAGTAATTCAGTTTTGTCCATCAGTCATGTGAAATTCTCCTATACTTTTCATAATTTAAGAAATTAACTTACTTTTTTGTTAATGCTTAAAGTCTATTTTAATAATACAAAATAATTTTAAAGTTTTCATTCATTAATAATTTGAAAAAATCCAGTGGTTCTTCAGAACTATTGCTGCAAATTCAGATAAAAAATGAATTAGTAGACTGATGTCAGCATTAGGTTGGTGTAAGATGCTCCCTTTCTCCCCTTTAATCTCTAACTAGTAAAACACCCATAACTCAACAAAGGTTCTTCTACCCAACATACCGGGAACTAGGCAGGTCCAAACATCTGTCCTTCTGAAGGTGAGTGGATCAGACTACATATAGTAGGTAGTATTGGAGGAAAAGTTCAGGTGGTATCTGTAATCTTGACCATGGCAACTGAGCCTGCAGCCACAGAGAACCTAGTGTCAGCAGCAGAGGCACCACAAAAAATTTTTCCTTCCCAGCTGCAGGTACTAGTGGTCCACAGGGAACCAAACAGCAGTAGAGATGGAACTTGCCTCTCCAGCTGCAGTGGAACCCACTTCTCTGGGCCCCTGCCCTAGCAGCAGCAACTGTAAAGCCAACAATCCTAGACATAGCAAAGGTACCCATAAGCCCAGGTTTCCTCCAAATACGCACTGCTACCACCATGCAGCAGTGCTCACGTCTCAAGTGAGCCCAGGCATGGTGGAGACACCACCATCCCCGGGCCCTCAGTGAAAAATCCAGCAACAGCAGCCATACTGGCAGCAGCAAGGCACCAGCAATACCAGAGGCACAAGCACCAATGACAGGGAACAAGTGACTTTCTGGCAGAGGCAGTGGAGGATAGAAAGTGTGATTCTCAAATACAGCTAGAAGCAGCTCAGTTAGGACCTTGTGCTATAGTGCCAAGCAACACAATAACAGTAGGGACTTTAACACTCCACTTACATCAGTGGATAGACCATCCATCCAGACCATCAAGGAAACAATCACCTTAAATGAATCTTTAGATCAGATGGATAGCAGATATACACAGAACATTCCACACAAAAGCAGAGAACGGACATTATGCTCAATACAAATGGAACATTCTCAAGGACCAAACATATGTTTGACACAAAACAATAAATTTAAGAAGACTAAAATCATATCAAGCATCTTTTCTGACCACAGCGGTATGAAGTTAGAAATCAACTACAAAAGAAGGCTGGGAAAATCATAAATATGCAGAGATAAAACAACATGCTACTGAACAATTATTTCATCAACGAAAAAATTTAAAAACAAAATCAATGAAAAATAAAAGAGAAAGATGAGCATTATATGATATTACTTATAAGTGGAATCTAAAATATGACACAAATGAATCTATCTATGAAACAGAAATAGATTCACAGACATATAGAACAAACACACTGGTGGTTGCCAAGGGAGAGAGGTTGGAGATATGGAGTGGGAGGCTGGGGTAAGCAAATGTAGTTTTAACAGATGGATGAATAATAGTCTCAGTATATAGCATAGAGGACTATATACAATATCCTCTGATAAATCATAATGGAAAAAAATGAGAAACTAAAGAGAAGTTACAACAAACATTATAGAAATATAAAGAATTATGGGACTACTATGAACAGCTGTATACCAACAAGCTGTACAACCTAGAAGAAACAAATACACTCTTAGAATTATATAATCTTTCAAAACTGAATCATGAAGAAATAGAAAATCTGAATAGACTGATACAATGACTAGTAGGGAGACTGCAATGTTAATCAAAAACTTTCCCAAAATAAAACTCTGGTACTTACTGCTTTACTGGTGAATTCTACCAAATATTCAAATAAAAGTTAACACCTATCCTTCTCAAACTCTTCCAAAATATTGAAGAAGAGGGAATGCTTTCTAACACATTTTAAGAGGCAAGCACTACTGTAAAACCAAAAAACCAGACAATTACAACAGGTAAAAAGACATCACAGTCCAGTATCTCTGGCAAACACAGGCATAAAAATCTTCAACCAAATACTAGCAATACAGCAGTACATTAAATGGATCATATCCCAAGATCAAATGAGATTTATTTAAGTGATGTGAAGAGAGTTCAGTACCCACAAATCAATGTGATATAACATGTTAACAAAATGAAGGGTAGAAAAAATCATATAATCATCTCAATAGATGCAAAAATGTATTTAATAAGTCAACACCTATTTATTCTAAAAATCTCAATAAAATGAGTATATAAGTAACATATCCCAACATAACAAAGGCCACATATGAAAAATCAACATCACAATGGTATAAAAACTGAAAGACAGCCCTCTAATGTCAAGAACAAGACAACAAGGCACACTGCTGCCACTCTTATCCCACACTGCATTAGAATTCCTAGCCAGAGCAATTAGACAGTCAAAACCTAAAGGGCGTAAAAATTGTAGAGAAAGAAAAGTGTCACTATTTGTAGATGACATGATACTATACAAAGAAAACCCTAAAGATAGCATCAAAAATTATTAAAAGTAATGAGTGAATATAGCAAGGTTACAGAATACAAAATCAATATACAAATATCTGTCATAAACTAGGAGAAAGAAAAATTAAGAAAATAATTCCATCACATCAAAAAATACTGAGGAATAATTTTTTTTTACTTAAACTTTTTATTTTCTATTGAAGTATAACATATTAACAATGTTGTGATAGTTTCAAGTGAACAGTGAAGGGATTCAGCCATATATACACATGTATCTACCAAACTACCTTCCCATCCAGGCTGCCAAATAACATTGAGCAGAGTTCCATGTACTAAACAGTAGGTCCTTGTTGGTTAACCATTTTAAATATAGCAGTGTGTACATGTCCATCCCAAACCAAGGAAGTGAAAGACCTGTACACTGAAAGAGTTTAGAGACTGAAAAGAAAAATGAAGACAAAAATATTGAAATATGTCTTGTGCTCATGGATTGAAATAATTAATATTGTTAAAATGTCCCTAAAACCCTAAGCAAGCTACAGATTCAGTGCAATCCCTATTAAAATATCAATGGTATGCTTCAGAGAATAAGAAGAAAGAATCCTATTATTTGTGTGGAAACACAAAGGATCCCAAATAGCTAAAACAATCTTAAGAAAGAGGAACAAAGCTGGAGGTATCCTACTTCCTGATTTCAAATTATACTACAGTGTAACAGCAACCAAAACTGTATGGTACTGGCACAAAAACAGACACATAGATAATTGGAACAGAATAGTAAGCCCAGAAATAGGCCTAGATACATGTATGGTTAATTAATCTATAACAAAGGAGGCAACACTACAATAGAAAAAAGACAATTTCTTCAACGTGTTGTGTTGGAAAAACATCAAAGTATTTGCAAATTATACATCTGAAAAGGGGCTAATGCCCAAAATATATAAAGAACTTATAATATTTATAATATTCAACAATGACAAAAAAACAGCTTGATTAAAAAACGTGCAGAGGATCTGAACAGAATTTTTTCTAAGAAGGCATACAGATAAGCTAATAGCATATGAACACATGTTCAACATCACTAATTACTAGGGAAATGCAAATAAAATTGTAATGATATATCACCTCACACCTGTTAGAATAGTTATTATTTTTTAAAAAAAGAAATATCAACAACTGGAGAGAATATGGAGAAAAGGGATTATACACTGTTGACGGGTATACAAATTAGTGCAGCCACTACAGAAAACAGTAAAGAGATTCCTTAAAAGTTAAAAATAGAACTACCATCTGACTGTGAACGTACTATTTCAAAAAGATATGCGCACCCTTATGTTCATTGCAGCGTTATTTATAATAAGCAAGAAATGGAAGCAATCTAGGTGCCCATCAGTAGATGAATGGATAAAGAAGATGTAATGTATGTGTATACACACACACAGACACAATGGAATACCACTCAGTCACTAAAAACAAGAAATTTTGCCATTTGCAACAATATGATAGACTTTGAGGGCGTTATGATAAGTGAAATGAGTCAGAGGGAGAAAGACAAACACCATATGGTTGTTCTCACATGTTTAATATTAAAAAAAAAAAAAAAAGAAACAAAACAAAAACAAACACATAGATACAGGGAACAGACTGGTGGTTACCACTGGGAAAGACAGGGTCGGGGGAGGATGAAATGCTTACAGGGGATTAGTAGTATGGTGAGAAATGGAAACTATACTTTTTGGTAGTAAGCATGCAATCATATACACAGAAACTGAACTATAACGTTGTACACATGAAACTTACATAAGGTTATAAACCAACGTTACTTCAATTAAAAAACTAAATACTTAAAAGCACAGAAGCTAAGTTAAAGTACATGAATCTGCCATTGTTTCCAAATATGACATGGCTTATGAGATGAAATTGATAACAAATTAAGCTAGATACAGTAGAATTGAGACCATGCAGGATCCAATATAATTTAGCCTAGGTTCTTTCCCACAGATCTTACTACAAAAGAAATATAATTAAGCCCTACAATCTTGGGGGAAACAAACTAATTTCAAATAAACTTTTCAGGGAGATTGGCTTTTGCGTCTGAGGAATCAGGGTTATCAGAACTGCTGAGGTTACTTATTAAACTTTGGTTGTGCCTGATATATTACATAAGTTTGGGACCCAAAAAGCAAATACCAATAGATGTTTTGGGAGAAACACCTGTGGCATAGTGGGCCCAGGCACAATGAGTAAGAGGAGGCTTGATGCACACGAAAGGAATAGGATGGAGGGATAGAGTGGGAAGAGCCTCAGACAGCAGTGCGGCTCTGTGAAACTTCCCACTGGGCCAAGCAAAAGCTGCCTAGCATAGAGTGTTGGGCAGAAAAGGTGTGCAACAGTACCCACACTGTACTTGTCACTGACTGGGAACACCCTGGGAAGACTGCTCTAAAGCAGTGGCGGTCCCAGAAGTGACAGCTGGGACAGTCAGTCAGTCTGTTCCTCAAAGTGGTTTCTCTTGGAGATCCGAGGAACATATTTCCATGGCTGCTGCAGCGTATAGACACAGTGACATAAGATAAACTCACAGAAAATAATTTCAGTCAAGTTTTCCTCCTCAGCATTACTTCATCATGCTGGGTTATGTTCTGAAGAGAAATAGCATTCATAAAAATATGTCTTACAGAAACCCAGGGGAAAAGGTATGTTTTATGCTTATACTTTATCATCACCTCTCAGGGAACAAGGGGAAATCATGTGGCTCTCTCCCCCTCATTCATGGGACTCTGCCTCTTTTACCACCTTCTCCAATTCCCGTCCTTGCCCTGCAAAATGGGTACACTTCCAAAGGGTCAGGTTTCAGACCCCTGCTTTTGTCTCTTCATCCCTATCCTCAATGAATTCTCAAGACATCCACATTGGTGTCCTTGTATCCACTTTCCAGAGATTCTTTTTCTATAGCTCCTGACTTAAGTCACAGCCTCAGCCACCTTCAAGAAATGCTGAATTTGCTATTTCAACACAACTTTAATTTACCATGTCAAAAACAAACAAACATGAAAAAAATCATTCTTTTGTTACCAGTTATTTTTTCCTAAGGAAATAATTCTTGAAAGACTTGAGTCATCCTCTCCCTGCACTAAGGATTATCAGGGTTTTTCAATTTCCTTTTTTTTTAATGGAAAAGTATTTTAAATCCTCCCTTCAATTCCACCCACATACCACAGACTATGTCCTCATCATCCTAACACTAACATGCTTATGATAGTGTCAGCTGTTTACCTCACTCCCTGAAATAACAGCAGAAACTCTGGAGCATCGGCTGGGGTCACTGTCTCAGAGAGTGTAAAAGACGAAATGTTGAAGTCCCAGAGACGAGGCACATCAGGGGGCCAGGAGTTACTCACCCATCAGGTAGCTTCCATGTGTATACTAATATTCTTTTAATGGTGATAAAAATCGCGAACAATAAAGAGAAACAGTGTAACCCTTTGTGAGAAATATACTGCATTTTTTTTTAACCCATGACAACTTTTATACCAAGAAGCATTTTTATGTGATTTTTTTTTCTACTATGGTTTTGAAAAACAACATGGGATTTTAAATTATCTTGCATGTAATCACTTCCACAGATAGGAGGGTTCAGCTGGAAAGTCTAAATTTCCATCTATGAAAACTGGCTTAATCCTTGCACCAAACAAAAATTCAAAATATGGATCCCAATATGCCACAGGTAACTGTTAAAAATATTACAACACGTCTTCAAGATTACACTAGGTGAGAACACAGGAACCATAAGTATTGTTTGTGGATTAGGTAAAACAAAGTTCCTCTTTGCCAGCAACCCAAAAGGGCTAGATCAGTCTTAGAGCTGCAGCCACAAGTTAAAAGCTCCAGAATCAAAGCCAAGAAAAACAGAGAGGTCACTTCCCAGTCAGTTTCTGTTCCTCTTCTCTGAGACTGCCCTTGCTTTTCCCTTAAAAGTCAAAAGCAGGGCACGGTGCACACACCTATCCACACAGCACAAGGAATGAACCCAGAATGCCTCCAAGAGGCAAATTCATAAGCTAAGAGAGCAGAGTGTAAACTTCACTTAGAATGTGCCTGTTATCCATGTCATACATTCTCCTCCCAGCCTGAGAAGGATGTCAACTTGCTTAGTTCTTTGTTGTATAAGACATACCTTCAAGCCAAATACAAAGGACTTTACCATCACTTGGTCTTTATATCAGGAAAATGGAGCATTGTAAATAGGTGCTTCCAAAGAGAATGCCTGCCTTCTTCCTCAGCCTGGTACTGACGACTTTCCCTTCCTAATTCCTTTTGAAGTTGTGAGTCAAAATTGATGTGCATTATTATTTTTTTTAATATTTAGACATTAGGTGTTGTAGAAATGCAAATAGCGAAATGCAGACTTTTTTAAAAGTATGCTCCCTTACACTTTCATGTCTTATTGTTTCAAACTGTCCAATTCTAGCTCCCAAAAGAAATGCAACATATGGACCTTAAAAAAAAAAAAAATGCGCACATTGACAATTAAGCATAAGAATGATTTGCTGCAAGCTTTTTGTACTGTTATGACCGTTTGCCTACCACTGTGACTAGAATCAGAACACATGTTCATCATTTCAATATACACCTCTATCTCAGAACTTCTAAACATCTTAACCCACAGGTATCACTCTATTAAGTGGTAATATCAAATATTCTTTTTTGTTTACCAATTTTCTACTTTGTATTGCAGTGCTTTAAAATAGCTACCTCAGAGATTTTGGGTTTTGTTTTCATTTGGGTTTTGTATTTTGTGTTCAACCCTCTCAAAATAAGATGTTTTATAAAGACTTTTTATTCTTTTTAAGTGACCCCTGTTTAGTAACTGGTTCCAATTAAAGTAAATGCATTTTTTGTCTTAGTAAACCCATGAGAGGAAAAATGAACAAAACTCACTTTTCTGATGAAAAAAGCAAGTAGAAATGCTTAATGAACAATACAGTGACATATTCTTAAATGGAAATGGGGGGAAACGGAAATGGGGTGAAAATGGAAGTGGGGTGTTTTTAATTTCCAGAAAATAGATTATATTTTCCTTAGGATTTCTTTCTTTTATTGTATAAGAAAATAATTTTGACTAAGATCTGACTTTTATAATATTTTAAGATGATTTTCTTGAGTCTGAAAGAATGGCAGAAATTGATAAGAAATTTAAAAGTATACACAAAATTATTTGTTCTAAACTTTAAAACAATCAGTTCAGTTCAGCCACTCAGTCGTGTCTGACTCTAACAAATAGTCTCATTTTATTATCATTAAAATGAAATGAACACTTGAAAGAGGTTGAAAAATATTCAACCAAATTAAATGGGCTGCTATACTATGAGCTGGTGTTAATTTTACCTCATTTGTATTAATGTAAAATAAATCATCAAAGCAGAAGTGAAAATGCAACAGCATTTGTTAGTAATTTCCACTTAATGCTCTGGCAGTGTTATAAATATATCATTAATTATACTGTGCCAGACACAATGTTAAATTACTTTTTGAAAATATTCCTCTTAATACAGCCTTTAATTTTGGACACTATCAAAAGAATGCTTTATCTTGAAGAGCTATCAAAATATTGATCTGAAACTCCAAGTCTAATTGGCTATTTCATAACTATAGTGTCCAGGGAAAAAAATGGTTGGCAATATTTGTCATTTCTGGACAATTATTCTCATAAGAATAAAGAAGATAAAGGTACATATCAATTATCTGTTGGATATCCTGAGTATTGAGTGATTACCTGTTTTATCAACAATTTATTATTTCCTCAGTAACAAAGTTAATTCTTATGCCATACATATGTGATCATAATTGATAAGGGATTTATGATGGCAATCATAAATCAATTTTTGTACTGATTCTTCTCCTAAGATGTATAATAAAGTAGAAAACATAATTTGTTATATATCTTTGGTACAAAAGTATAGAAATATTGCCATGTTTTGTTATTGATTTTGGTATATTAAAATATGTCAGAATTTGGTGAAAAGACTATGTTTATTTTTTTTTTAATTCTATATAGAACAGAAGTTTTGTTTAAATAAAATCATTGAATGAAAGTTTAAATAAATTGTATTAAGTGAATTCTTAATTATTAACCTTTTGAAGTAATTACTAAAGCTTTTGCATACATACTACAACTTTCTTCTTATGAAAAAATAAGAGTTGGGATCTGAACATAGTACTACTTAAGATGACAAACCAAGATCAAAAATACTTATAAGGCAAATTTACTAATTCATCCGATTGAGATCAGTTGATAAAGTAACAGGTAGGACAAGGTATAAAAATCAATAAATGGGTTAGTGAAGCTAGGTGATCAATTCCTAGGCTTGACCTAAGAAGAGATGTTATCTTTAGCCAATAAGAAGAAACCTATGAAGAATATTATGTTCTTCTTTCATTATGTGTATACTGGGATTTAGTCTCTTTGGGGCCCATCACTGCCACTGTTTTCCTCAAAGCATGAACGCGAGTGTATTATTTCACAAGTAACTTGCTTTTCTAAGTAGAGTAGGACACAAAATCATGCATTCTTTCCCTACAGTCTGTAAATTTTTGGTTGGGAAGTAATTCCCCGCTTCTGATTCTCCACTTGCATAACAAAAACATGGCAATATTTTCTGGGCTTGTCCTTTTAATAAGCGTAGGGATGATCCCTTAGCTGAGGTTTAATTGAGCAAAAAGAGTTCCTGAACAAACATCTGCAGGCTCTAGTTTGTTGTCTGAGGAAATATAAATTTCAAATAGCTTTGGCCACTTACAAAAAATCACATGTGATTAAACCAAATATATTTCTTTTTCACACAAAAGAAGTCTGATGTTTCTGATTTCAGACTTCCATGAGGGCTCCGTGATATCATCACACATCAAGAGGCCTTTCCATTTACTGCTGTGCCTCTAATGGCATGTCACCCTTATCTACATAATCCAAAATGGCTGCCTGAGCTCCAGCTGCTACATCTGCACTTCAGGCAGCAGGATAGGAGCAAAGGTGGAGAAATATGTACATCTTCTCTTTAAGGAAACATCTTAGCAGTCCCACAGGATATCTCTCATTGTTTCTCATTGTATAGAGTTATCACATGATCATATCTAAATGCAAGTTGGGCTAGGAAATGTACTTTTAAAATGGTGTGTCAATTTACCTAACTAAACATTGGGATTCTGGTTGGGGAGAACGGATATTGAAAGGCAGCAAACTCATTCTACCATAATATCAATTTTTCTTTTTCTTAGAAAAAAATTCCCAATAAAATGCAAAAGGAAAAACATGTCAAGTCTGTAAAATTTAACACTGCTTCTCAGACCATGCATTGGAACATAAAGTTTGCCATGTGAATGTATTCATATGAACATAGCTGTAAGGCAAGTCTCAACTAATGTATTTTTTCCTAGTCATGACTTGCTGTGAATGTAGCAGGAATGTAGACTGCAAGCTCCTTAAGGGCAGGGACTACAACTTAACGTTAATTCTCAATGCTTGTCCATTATAAATGCAATGAATAAATATTGATAATTGAATAAATGACTTAAATGATTCGGATGACTTGAGATCCAAATAATAAAGTAAAAAAATCAAAATCACTAACACCCGAACTTTAAACTGAGTGAGATTTAACATGACAGTTAGTAATGGATGATGTTACATGAGTCATCCAAATTCTCTAGTTCTCAATGTCCTTCTTTCTGAAATAAAGTCAATAAACTCCTCATCATTTCCCTAGCTGTCCTAGTCAAGAATCTAGTTCCCAAGATTGACTGATTTTTTTTTGGCTCTCCCTTCCATATATAAGTAATTATCAAATCCTCTGAAGTTTTACATTCTGCCTCCCAGTCTGTCCAAATAGTTCCACCCATATTGCTACTATGCCAATCTTGGATACCGTCATATCATCTTATCTTACATGGATTACAGCAAAAGCTTGCTATAACTGCTATCATTTCCTGCAGCTTACTTCTCCAAAGCACATCTGAGTAATCTTTCTGAAATGCAACCCTCGTAAAGACAATCTTCTAATTAAAACTATTCAGTGGTTTTGTATTTTCCTTAGGATTGAGTAAGTACTTTAGGACAGCCATGAATCCCTTTATTATGTGACCATGAAGAGCTTAGGCTTTTACTCCCACTCTTCCCTGCCTCACACCCTTTATCCAGCCATATTTAACTCCTTTCACCATTTGAATGTGTAATACTTTCTCTTACAGACTCTGCACATGACATTTTGTTTATTTGAAATACTGTCCCTTCTCTCCCTCTCTTGATTTTTATACCTAGCTATTTTTCTTCATTCACTTATCCATTAACCATTCCCTCTAAGGGAATTCTCTGATAGCTCAGTTGGTAAAGAATCCGCCTGCAATGCAGGAGACCCCAGTGTGATGTGATTCCTGGGTCAGGAAGATCTGCTGGAGAAGAGGTAGGCTACCCACTCCAGTATTCTTGGGCTTTCCTTGTGACTCAGCTGGTAAAGAATGCACCTGCAATGCAGGAGACCTGGGTTTGAACCCTGAGTTGGGAAGACCCTGGAGAAAGGGAAAACCCACTCCAATATTCTGGCCTGGAGAATTCTTTGGGGTCACAAAGAGTCAGACATCAATGAATGGCCTTCACTTTACTTCATTCCCTCTAAGAAAATTTTCCTAAACCTTACACTTCACTTCCAGACTCAAGGAGGTACCTCTGCTATTTATTCCTATAGTACCCTGTGCTTCCTTATTGTCATATTTATTAGTCTATTTTTAACTAGTCCCTATTGACTGTTAATTCCATAAATGCAGTAACAATGTCTGTTCTCTACATTTATTATAATATCTGCTTAGTGATAAACAGTAACACTACATATGAATGGTATAAATTTCAATTAATCCAAATCAACTCATATAATATATACACTAAAATATATGGCAAGAGCAAAATAAATGTAAATATATATAATTATATCAATAAATCTACATTAAGCTTTACTCATTTTGGTTCATTTATATTTTGCTATGGTATGAACTCTTTAGATTTCTGTGTTTTAAGGTTCAGAGTCCATCTCTGTTTCTACATCTTAAACCATAGATCTATGGTATATTCTGGCTTCTGAGAGCCTGTAGCGTAGAACCAAAATGTTGGTTTTTTTGTCTTATATTTATAAAATAGGGGCTGTTCGTGGGAAAACTCTATTGATGTAGCTCACAGTTGTTGCTGAACCTTCTAACCATTTGTCTCCAGGGAGTAAACTGACTTTCTTGATAGGTAGAATTCTAAGAATTATGTGACTTAGTTCTGCAATGCTCTTTAGTTTTTCTCATTTGCTCTTCCTTTCATGGGAAATAAAGGAGAAAATATGCCAGAGGGTGATCAATGAAGTTTTTATCAAGTCTAACAATAATATCTATCCAATAAAAAATGATTCTTGTGGCAACTGTACCTAATATAATTTCACTCCACCTTATATTTTCCTCTTCAATCACTATATTATTTACATAGGAATAATCTAATGGGGGTGAGCCTTATAGCAGTTTTTATTTGTAACTTTGTCTTCTATAACATAAATCTCAAAAAATTATTTCTCCTTTAGTATTTTAAAGTTATTTCAAACAAACTTCAGTATTAGCTTTGAAATATAATCATATCCTATTTTCATACAAGAATAAAACAACTTTATTAGACAAGGTTAGTTTTCTATGAAAAGAGTTCTAGAAAATTGAAGATAATAATTCTGAGAAATAGAGTACAGGTTTTTAAAATTTATAACTTTGACTGAAAACATAACAGAAAATTCAAATTTATAGTCATATAGAGATAGCAAGGTGGAATCATTTACACACATGAAAAATATTAAAACACTGTCATATCCAAACAGACATTTATTTTTAATCTGAATAGTGTCTGAAATGGATGGAAGCAGAAAGAGGAACTTCTACAATTTTTTTGGTACTTTTATCTCTCTTCTTCTATTATAAAAAGTATATGTATCTTGGGAATATTCCTTTTTGCTTTTAGTTTTCCTTTAATTTTTTTCTCTTTCTTATTTTCAAGAGCTTAACTATAATGTAATACAATTACTTTGAGTTAAGATGTTAAAATATAAATATTCTAACTAAATAGTTATAGCCATGGATGATAGCTTGATCAATCAAAGTATATAATGAACTCTCTTCTCCCCTCCCCACACACACACAGGCATAAACACATAAATACACATTTAGGCACAGATACACTATACATTCCCATAGTAGAATAAAGGGATTTATATACACAGAAAATATTATCTTCATATAAGACCATATGAATCTAATAGATTCTATTAGAAAACTATTAAGTTCTGATGTGTTTAAAAGTGGTTACCAGAAATGGTTACTGAGGAAAACAATAAACAGCTGATAGAGAACTCACAGCCAGAACAACTCCCTTAACCTGTCCTACTTGAGCTGTGGAGTGAACTACGTTAATCACCAAAAGGCTAACTATGAGTTAGGAAACCTTGAAAGGTTGAGCATTTCACCAAGGAGTTATTGATATAGAAATTACAAGAAGAGTAAAGCCAAGAATAAAACAATGTCACATAAAACCAATATACTTTTCCACCAAAAGTAACAGAGGGTAGATCCTGTCCTCCGAAGAACAGGACACAAACTTTAGGACTCAAACACACAAACTTTCCCACTTGATCCCAAAAAAAGAATCATCAAAGTTTTAGAGAAAATATTTTTTAAAACACATGAAGTGAGTTGTTCCTTTTTTTTTTTTTTTTTAAATAAAAAAAATAAAACACATGAAGTGAATGTACTCTAACTAAGGAAGGAATTCCCAGGTGAAGACACAAGTAAGAGAGGATATGAAATCTATATATGAGATTCAAGAAAGTGAAAGCGTTAGTCACTCAGTCGTGTCCACCTCTTTGCAACCCCATGGACTATAGCCTGCCAGGCTCCTTTGTCCATGGAATTCTCCACTCCAACTGGAGTGGGTTGCCATTCCCTTCTCCAGGGGATCTTCCTAACCCAGGGACTGAACCCAGGTCCACTGCACTGCAGACAGATTCTTTACCATCTGAGCCCCTAGGGAAGCCCTGAGATTCAAGAAAGCCCATCATAAATTTGGAATATTAGGGAGGTGGGAAGGGGGTTCATGTTTGGAAGTTCATGTACACCCGTGGTGGATTCATGTCAATGTATGCCAAATCCAATACAGTACTGTAAAGTAAAATAAAGTAAAAAAAAAATTTTTTTAATGGCAGTATTTTAAAAAATAATAATAATTAATAGTGTACTAAAAATAGCTGAGGGGGGGAAATATACCTGGAATAACTACTAAGAGGAATAGAATACCTCAGAACACAGAGAAAAGACAAAGGAATAAACAGTTAAGAGGAGGAAAATGTCAATAGATTTGGAGAGTAGATCCATCTAACCCTAATAAGTTGTGAATTCAGAATCTATTTAATAGCGATTCTAGAAAAAGAAATAAATTAAAGTGAAAGACATAATAAAATAAAATAGTAAAGTTCATGATTAAACAAACAAATTGACAAACTGATCTTAAAATTCATTTGGAAATACAGGGGACTCAGAATAATTTTGAAAAAGAAAATTTATAAGTCCACACTTCCTGATTTCAAAATATAACTGAAAAACTACAGTAATCAAGACAGTGTGGTAGTGGCATATAAACAGGCATATAGATCATAAATCAATTGAAAACAACTAAATTGCAGAAATAAACTTTAATATATATGATCATTGATTTTCAAGTTGGATGCCAAAACAATTCAAAGGCTGAAAGAATAATCTTTTAAGTGTGACTAGATATCTACATGCAAAAGAATGAATACTTACTCCTCACACAACATATAAAATTAATTCAGTGTGGATCACAAACCTAAAAGTAAGAGTTAAAGCTACAGATTAGCTCAAGAAAACAACAGCAAAAATCCAGCCAACAAAACCAAACAACCACAAATGTTCAAAGGGTTTGAATAGATGGACCTTTCTACAAATAAGATAAACAAATGGCCAATAGGCACAGGAAAATCAAAACTAAAATGAGATATCACTTTACACTTACCAAAATGGCCAAAATAATTTTTTTAAACTAACACGTATTGTTTAGAATGTGGAGACCAGAAACCTCATACGCTACTGATAAGAATGTAAAATGATAAAGCCACGGTGGAAAACATTTTGATGTGCCCTCAAAAAATTAAATATTCAATTACTACATGACTCAGTAATCCCCATTGCTAGATATATACCAAAAGAACTGAAAACAGATGATTAAACAAAATCTTTTACATAAGTGTTCACAGCAGACATACGCTACTGATAAGAATGTAAAATGATAAAGCCACGGTGGAAAACATTTTGATGTGCCCTCAAAAAATTAAATATTCAATTACTACATGACTCAGTAATCCCCATTGCTAGATATATACCAAAAGAACTGAAAACAGATGATTAAACAAAATCTTTTACATAAGTGTTCACAGCAGCACAGCTGCTGCTAAGTCACTTCAGTCGTGTCCGACTCTGTGTGACCCCATAGACGGCAGCCCACCAGGCTCCCTCGTCCCTGGGATTCTCCAGGCAAGAACACTGGAGTGGGTTGCCATTTCCTTCCCCAATGTATGAAAGTGAAAAGTGAAAGTGAAGTTGCTCAGTCCTGTCGGACTCTTAGCAACCCCGTGGACTGCAGCCCACCAGGCTCCTCCGTCCATGGGATTTTCCAGGCAAGAGTACTGGAGTGGGGCGCCATTGCCTTCTCCGTCACAGCAGCACTAGTCACAACAAACCAAATGTGTATCAGTGAATGAACGGATAAACAAAGTGTGGTAATATCTAGGCATAAGGGTTCAATATACGGACTGATACAGGAAAAATACCTGACCACAAATTGGCAGTAGCACATACAAGCTTTATTGGGTGATACTTTGACAGGTTTGCATGTGGGGGAAGTACCTCACAGCAGAAGTTTGCCAAGAGGCTACAGTATAAGGATAGCTATTGGTGGCTCAGACGGTAAAGCATCTGTCTACAATGCGAGAGACCTGGGTTCGATCCCTGGGTTGGGAAGATCCCCTGGAGAAGGAAATGGCAATCCACTCTAGTACTATTGCCTGGAAAATCCCATGGATAGAGGAGCCTGGTAGGCTACAGTCCATGGAGTCGCAAAGAGTCAGACACGACTGAGCAACTTCACATTGGTAAGAGGATGAAAGCACAGAAACTCTAAAGGAGAGAGAGAGTACAGAGATGACCTACATAAGTAGGTGATGTCACTCAGAAGCACAATAAGAAGTCTTTAGGTCCAGAAACTATGAAGTGGGCAGCAACTTGGGGCCTTACAACTATAAGGTGCTATCTTAGCAGTGAGTAACTGTTTTCAGTGAGGTCTTATGTAGTATGAAAAACAAGCAGGCTCTTGGGTGAAAAACAAGCAGGCTCTTGGGTGAAAACCTGCTTCTTTGGGCTATTTTTTAAATGATTAGATATGTAAAATTTTGAGTTTGGTTCTGGCAGGCTTCTGAGCTATCAGATCTCAGCTTACAATAAAGAAATATACAATCTAGTATCCATTTCTTAGAGGATACGTTTGGCTTTTTTATATAACACCATACAATGGAATATTATTCATTCATAAAGGAATGAAGCAATGATGTATGCTACAACATGGCTGAATCTTGCAAACTATTCTATGAGAAAGTAATTCAACACAAATTCTTCATACTATATTATTCCAATAATATAAAATATCCAGAGTGACAAACCATAGAGATAGAAAGCAGACTTGTGGTTAATGGAGGGAGAAGGAAATAGGGAGTTATTGTTTAATGTGTATGGGGTTCTCATTTGCAATGATAAAAAAAAAGTTCTTTAACAAGACAGTAGTGATAGAGAGAATGGGGCTGGGTTAGGCCGCTGGCACTGAGCCTGAGTTTCTGTTGAGTCAGAGATCTCCATTATGTTCTTGCGCACTGGCTTTTGGACCTCAAGTAAAGGCCCTTTCATTTTGGGTGAAATTCCTCTTGGTAGATTGGACCTAGCCTGGTCTTTGGAGAGAGATCAAGCCCTGAGCCTTTGGAGTGGGAGCACTGACTTCAAGACCCTAGACTACCAGAAAACTAACCCTGGGGAGTATCAAATAGTGAGAACTCACATAAAGGAAACCACTTGAATACAAGATCTGGCATCACCCAACCACCAGTAGCATCCTGTGCAGGATGCCTCATCTAAACAAACAAACAAAACAAAAATACAAACCAAATCATCAGCAGATAGAATTACCACCTCACTCAGCCTTGCCTATCAGAGGAAAGACAAACAAACAAAACCTCAGCACAAATCTCACCCTGTATGAAGCTTACACAACCCACTGCACCAACCTTAGGAGGGCAGAAACCAAAATGAAGAAAGAATTCAACTTTGAAGCCTGGGAAAAGGAGACCTCAAACACAAGTTAAAAAAAAAAAAGTGAAAAGGCAGAGAAATACTATACAAATGAAGGAACAAACTAGAAACATAGAAGTCCAAATAAATGAAGAGGAAACAGGCAAACTACTGAAAAAGGATTCAGAATAATGATAATAAAGATGATCAAAAATCTTGAAAACAAAATGGAGAAAATGCAAGAATCAATTAATAAAGGCCTAGAAGAATTAAAGAATAAACATACAGAGACAAACAGCACAATTACTGAAATTAAAAATACTCTATAAGGAATCAATAGCAGAATATCTGAACCAAAGAATATATCAGTGAGCTGGAAGACAAAATGGTGGAAATAACTTCTGAAGAGTAGAATAAAGTAAAAAGAATGAAAAGAACTGAAGATAATCTCAGAGATCTCTGGGACAATATCAAACACACCAACATTCAAATTATAGGGGTCTCAGAAGAAGAAGAGAAAAAGAAAGGGTATGAGAAAATTTTTGAAGAGATTATAGTCGAAAGTTTTCCCAAAATGGAAAAGGAAATAGTCAATCAAGTCCAAGAGGCACAAAGAGTCCCATACAGGAGAAACCCAAGGAGAAACCCATCAAGACATATACTAATCAAAGACTAAACACAAAGAAAGAATATTAAAAGCAGCAAGAGAGAAGCAACAGGTAACATACAAGGGAAATCCCATACACTTAACTGCTGATCTTTCAGCAGAAACTCTGCAGGCCAGAAAGGAATGGCAGGATATATTTAAAGTATTGAAAGAGGAAAATCTACAACCAAGATTACAGTACCTGGCAAGGATCTCATTCAAAATTGATGGAAAAATAAAAAGCTTTTCAGACAAGCAAAAGTTAAGAGAATTCAGTACCACCAAACCAGTTTTACAACAAATGTTAAAGGGACTTATATAGTCAAGAAATACAAGAAAAGAAAAATTATCTACAAAATCAACTCCAAACAATTAAGAAAATGGTAATAGGAACATATATATCAATAATTACTTCAAATGTAAATGGATTAAATGTGCCAACCAAAAGACACAGATTGGCTGAATGGATACAAAAACAAGATCCATATACATGCTGTCTGCTAAGCTGCTAAGTCACTTGAGTCGTGTCTGACTCTGTGTGACCCCATAGATAGCAGCCCACTAGGCTCCCCTGTCCCTGGGATCCTCCAGGCAAGAATCCTGGAGTGGGTTGCCATTTCCTTCTCCAATGCATGAAAGTGAAAAGTGAAAGGGAAGTCGCTCAGTCGTGTCCGACTCTTAGTGACCCCATGGACTGCAATCTACCAGGCTCTTCCATCCATGGGATTTTCCAGCAAGAGTACTGGAGTGGGGTGCCATCAACTTCAGACCTAAAGATGCATATAGACTGAAAGTGAGAGGATGGAAAAATATATTCCATGCAAATGGGAAGTAAAAGAAATCTGAAGTAGCGATTCTCATATCAGACAAAATAGACCTTAAAATAAAGAAGATTATAAGAAATAAGGAAGGATTGATCAAGGGATCAATCCAAAAGGAAGACTTAACAATTGTAAATATCTATGCACCCAGCATAAGAGCACCTCAATACATAAATCAAACACTAACAGACATAAAAGGAACAACTGACAGTAACACAATAAAAGTAGGAGACTTCAACACCCCACTCACACTAATGGATAGATCATCAAAACAGAAAATTAAAAAGGAAACAGAAGTCTTAAATGATACATTAGATGAGATGAATCTCATTGATATCTTCAGGACATTCCGTCCAATGCAGAATACATCTTCTCAAGTGCACATGGAACTGAAGAAATCAAAAGAGAAATAAAAAAATTTCTAGAAACAAATGACAATGAAAACACAACTCAAAACCTGTGGGATTCAGCAAAAGCAGTTCTAAGAGGGATATTTATAGCAATACAATCCTACCTACCTACAAGAAAAAAGAAAAACATCAAATAGACAACCTAACTTTACACCTAAAACAACTGGAAANTGAAGAAATCAAAAGAGAAATAAAAAAATTTCTAGAAACAAATGACAATGAAAACACAACTCAAAACCTGTGGGATTCAGCAAAAGCAGTTCTAAGAGGGATATTTATAGCAATACAATCCTACCTACCTACAAGAAAAAAGAAAAACATCAAATAGACAACCTAACTTTACACCTAAAACAACTGGAAAAAGAAAAATAAAACAAACAAACAAAAAAAATTGTAAAAGGAAAGAAATCACAAAGATATGAGCAGAAATAAATGAAAAAGAAATGAAAGAAACAATAGCAAAGATTAATAAAACTAAAAGCTGGTTCTTTGAGAAGATAAACAAATTTGATAAGCATTTAGCCATACTCATCAAGATTAAAAGAGAGAAGAATCAAATCAACAAAATTAGAAATGAAAAAGGAGAGGTTACAACAGATAATGCAGAAACACAAAGGATTATAAGAGACTATTATGAACAACTATATGGCAATAAAATGGATAACCTGGAAGAAATGGACAGATTCTTAGAAAAGTTCAGTCTTCCAAGACTGAAGCAGAAAGAAATAGAAATTATGAACAACCCAATTACAAGCACAGAAATTGAAGCTGTGATAAAAAGCCCAGGTGGCTTCACAGGAGAATTCTATCAAACATTTAGAGAAGAGCTAATGCCTATCCTTATAAAACTCTTTCAAAAAACTGAAGAGGAAGGAACACTTCCGGCCTAGAGGAGCCATCCCACGTTGAAGGTCAGGAACTGCGGCAGTAAGGAGATACCCGTCGTCCAAGGTAAGGAGCAGCGGCTGTGCTATGGAGCAGCCATGAAGAGACAACCCACGCCCAAGTTTATTACAAAAGATTGACAGGTGGGTCCAAGATGGCGGAAGAATAGGATGGGGACACCACTTTCTCCCTCACAGATTCATCAAAAGAACATCTCAAGGCTGAGCAAACTCAACAAAACAACTTCTGAATGCTGGCAGAGGACATCAGGCACCCAGAAAAACAGAGCATTGACTTCAAAAGCAGGTAGGGGAAAAAATATATAAAAGCCGAAAAAAAAAAGAGACAAAGGAGGTGGGGAGGGAGCTTTGTCCCTGGAAGGGAAGCCCGTCCCGGGAAGGGAAGCTTAAGAAGAGAGGTTTCCAAACGCCAGGAAACATTCTCCCTGCCGAGTCTGTGGCGAGCCTTGTAAACACAGAGGGCAACATAACAGGAAGGAAAAAAAAATGAATAATTAAAACCAACAGATTACAAGCCCAACAGTAACTCGCCCAGCGGAAAAGCAGCGCAAACACCTGCGTCCGCCATTAGCAAGTGGGGGCAGGGCAGGGAGGCACGGCAGGCGCGGGCTGCAGTGCTTCTCAGAATCGGGCAGGAGCGTCCCACCGCGCGTAACCAGAATGAACTAACTGGGGCTAGCAAACCAGACTGTGGGATAGCTTCCATGCAAAAAGCTCAAACATAAGACACTGCCAGGTCCGCACATGGAACAAAGGGTGGAAAAGAACTACGGCTGCAGACCATCCCCCTGCCAGCGACAGGCAGCCAGAGCCGGAAGGGCTGGAAGGGGGCAATCGCAGCCCCAGAGAGACTTTACCTACCAAATTGCAAGCAGGCTTCTTTGCTAAGACTGCTGGGGGGTTCTGGACAGTCACCATCCGCCTCACAAGAGGTGCCAGCGGTACACCCAGAAAACTGAGCGGCAGATACGGGAAAGGTGACAAGTCGCAGCTACCGTGCTCGCCAAATACCTGAGCTACTCGGACCTGGGAAGGGCACAAAACACAGTCACAACAGAACCTGCGCCACTGAAGGCTACCTGAGCGCCAAACATGAGTGGCTTAGATCGGGGAAGGGCATGCAGCCTAGGGCTGGCCTCAGACAGCTCCCGGCGGAGCAACGTAGAGCCTGAGTGGTTTGTGCGCCGTGAGCAGGGTCAGGCCCAGCGGGGCTGAGACACTGCAGGCACACAACAGTGTTATTTGTTTGCAGCATCCATCCCTTCCCATAGCTCAACTGAACAAGTGAGCCTGAGAAAACAAACAAACAAAAAAAGTGTTCATCACCACCCCCTATGTGACAGGAAAGAAATCGGACACTGACGAGACCAGCAAACAGAAGTTAAAAAAAAAAAAAAA
>SJYX01019573.1:13461-100086 GCA_006410675.1 Oreotragus oreotragus
GGTGGGGGAGGGCGGCGGGGGAGCAGATAGCCTCATGTCTCCCAACTGCAACATAACAGGGCTCTGTGAATCTTGGGTGCTCCATCTAACTTGTCTGAAAAGCCTGTCTCAGGCAATCTTTCCATTCCAGAGCAAGTTGTTCTGAACTTGTGGGGGCCACCTTGTGGAGAAGGCGACTTTGACCTGTGAAGTTTGGCCTAACTCCAGGGAGCATGGGAAGACATTGCCAGGACTTCCCCGGTGGTCCAGTGGTTAACAGTCCACCTTGAATTCAAGGGACACCGGTTCAATCCCTGGTCCAGGAAGATCCCACATGCTGCGGGGGAGCTAAGTCCATGCGCCATAGTTACTGAGGCCGTGCTCTGGAGCCTGTGGTCACCAGCAAGAGAACTCACCTCAACGAGAAGCCCTCACACCACAACAAGAGCATAGCCCCCACTCGCTGCAACCGGAGAAAGCCTGCTCTGCAACGAAGACCCGGTGCAGTCAAAAATAAATAAATAAAATTTTAAACTTTTTAGATAAAGACAAGAGATTTGCAGAGACAGTGCAGGGAGGAGAGAGCAGTTCGAAAGGAGAAATTAGCATCAACTACCATATGCAAAATAGATAGCTGGTGAGAAGTTGCTGTATAACAGAGGCAGCCCAGCCTGGCACTCTGTGCTGACAGGGGTTGGGTGGGGGGAACGGAGGGAGGCTCAAGAGGGAGGTGATATATGTGTAACATGGCTGACCTGCACTGGTGTACGGCAGAAACCAGTGCAACACTGTAAAGCAATTTTCCTCCAATTAAAAAAATTTTTTTAATATTAAATTTTTTTTTTTAATTTAAGACTTTAAAAAAGACTGTAAGCTTCCAATGCAGGGAGTTCAGTTTCAGTCTCTGGCCAGGGAACTAAAATCCTCCATGCCACGCAGTGCAACAACAAAAAAACCTTTGCAATAGTGTTTGCTGGTTTCCACTGTGTAAATACTCCTGCTGTGACTAATTTCAAAGTTAGCTCAGAACTCATGATCAGCTCCTGTGAGCAGAGCAGTGAGACGCAGAGCCAGGCGGGAGCCAGAGCTGAGCCGTCCACAGCCCCAGCGGAGGGATACCTGAGAGGGGACAGTTGGGGGGCAGCGTCAGGACCACGGGGAGAGCAGAGCAGGACAGATCACAGGAGCTGCCAGTCAGAGAAGGCTCTGCAGTGAAGAAAGCATGGGCAACGGGGAGCTGTGGAAACACAAACATCTTCCCGTGGACCAGACAGCAGCTGAGAACCACATCTCAAAGTCAATGTTCTCAGCTGGGGAGTTCCAGTCACTTCCCCCAGACCAGCAACTTGTTGGCGGGGCAGCCAGGACCAAGCCAGGCAGCGGTCCAACACCCAGCCCAAGCACGATCCTAAGCATCTCCCCACTGCAAGGGGTTTCCAGCTCCTCCTGGACCTCATTTCCCATCTGGACCCTGACTTCACAATGTCTCAGTGCCCCAGCACCCGCCTTAGTGGCACACACGGTTCCTGTCCTCAGCCACCACGCTGTGGGACCCAGAGTCCCACCCTTATGTGGAATCCACTGAAAATCACATCAAGCAGTTGATTTTGTGAGGCCTTTCCATTAAGAAGAGTTAGCCTTTCCTGAGTCCAGCTGTGTGCCAGAGGCTTTGCGGACATGATCTTAACCCTTCTCAAGTAGAGTAGCAATTCCTCTCCCCATATTTATGCAAAGCTCCTTGAGGTCCTTGAGTGCTCACCAAGGTCAAGCGCGGGACAGCACTGAGATCCGGACAGACCCAAGGCCCATCTGTCTGCATCAAGGCTGGGAGGCATCTCAGGGCTGTAACTTCCCATCCCAGGAACTTTAGGCAGGGTGAGGATAGGAGCAGGGCTGGGGGACTCCCATCTGGCAGTGATGTTCAGGGCACAGGTGAAAGGGAACGGGAGCTCTGACTGAGCAGACGCTACCTGTTCCCCAAAGTGGGTCAACTTCCTGGCACTCTCAAGGCCTCCCTCCCTGAGTCAGGATTCTTTGTTCAGGGACCCTCAGGAATCACCTATTTATGGAAACTGCTTCTGCACCCTGGAGGAAGGTGTCACTTCTCTCCATGTCCACCGCAAGCAGAAACACCGTTCTGTTTCCTTTTTTGAAAATATAGTTTCAAATGAAGAATCTCCTGGACCTACTTTCTTTCACACAGAAGGCAATGTCGAACCCCTGGAGGCCCCTGGGGGCTGCTTTGAGGTCACACACTAGCCCAGGCACCCTGGACGTTGCCTGTCTGGTCCCACTCACCCTGGAGAACCAGGGAGGTGGGTGGTGTGGGTTCTGCAAACCACACTGTGATCCTGGGCTTTCGCTGAGGCTGTCGTTTAGAATCCATGTGCGATCATAGTAACAGAACCACCTACCACGTGCCGGACATTTTAAACCCACGCTGGGTACCAGGAGCCTTTGCGCTTTGACTACACTCACAAAACGGCCCGCCCTGAGGGACACTGCCCACTCCCTCCCTCTGCAGAGACCTCCTGCCTCCCACGCACACAGTGGCCAGAACGGAACCGGTGCCTCCGCGCAGTCCAAGGCTGAAACTAACCAGAGTGTTCTGGAGAAGGCTTTGGTTATCCAAGAGCTAAATTAGAGCCTTGATGTAATGCGAAGATAAGGCAGCGGCTGCAGTCTTCCTCCCCTCGACAGCTGACCCTGTAGCAGGGATGGGCCTTTAACCAGGGCTGTCGTGTGTGACACTGACCTCCGGACCTGTCAAGACCATCCTGGTTCACAGCCTCACTGCCCGTAAAAGTTCCGGGGGTGCTCAACGGAGAGAGTGGACTTGTCCTCCTCCTCGTCCTTATGCTCCTGTGACAAGACACATGCGAGGACTGAGAGAGTAATGCAGTGCCGGGACCCGGGAACTTCCCTGGTGGTCCAGTGGCTGGGACTCCGTGCTCCCAACGCGGGGGTCTCCATCCCTGCTCAGAGAACTAGGCCCCACATGCCGCGGCTAAGACCCAGTGCCGCCAAGTAAATAAATCTGCATTTTTTAAATCATACGCTGATTCACCCGGCTGTGTCGGGTCCTAGCTGCAGCAGGCGGATCTCTCGCTGTGCCGCCTGGACTCTTTACTTGTGGCACGTGGGCTCCAGAGTGCGCAGGCTCAGCGGCTGCTCCAAGGCATGTGGGATCTCAGGCCCCTGACCAGGGATCAAACTTGTGTCCCCTCCATGGCATGGCAGACTTTTAACCACTAGACCGCCAGCAGAGTCCCGTAAATACATAGTTTTAAAACAAACAACAACAACAACAAAAACCAATTCAAGAACCCAAACAACACAGGCCTGGAAATAAAGATACAATGAATCTTTCAGTAGTGAAGGTATGGGCTTCTGCTTGCAGCAATGTGGTAGACTGCAAAGTGAAAACCCTCTGCTACGAAATACCCAGAGACGCCATGAGAAATGTAATAAATGTCCTTTTAAATACATGGATGGGTTCACAGAAAAGTAAAAAGACTTACAGCCAAATATTTTGGGGGGTATGTTCATTTTCTATCACTGTCATAACAAATGGCCATAAATCTAGTGGCTGAAGACAACGTGAGATTTACTTATTTACAGTTTTGAAGGTCAGAAGTCCCACACTTCTCACTGGACTGCTTTCTAGGGGAGAATCCACCTGCCTTCCTTGGCTTGTGGCCTGTCTCACCTTCCTGGCCAGCAGAGCAGCCTCCCTCTCAGCATTCTTCTATAGTCACACTTTCCTCTGAGCCTCTCCTGCCCCTCTCCCGCTCTCCTGTGGACCCTGTGGCTCCTCCCATCAGGCCCACCTGGATAACTGGCAGCCCCATTGCCCCTTTTTGCAATGTATTCTGGTGTGTTCTCAGGTTCTGGAGATGAGGATGCAGACATCTTCGGGTGGGGGACATTATTCGACCCATCACAGAAAGAAAAACCAGAGTTAAAAAAAAATATAAAAGTACAGCTAATAGTTCAGCTGCCTTGGATGGGGGAGGATAGCGGTTTCCAAAGGGCTTGCACTTTAATGGCCACGAAGGCAAGAGGCATCTAGAGACAAAGAGGGGCATTAGAACGGAGCACCCCCCTCCCAATGAAAAGCCAGGAGCCTTTAAAGGTTTTCACTTTCAAAGAATACACAAAAATAGGTCCAGTGGAAATAAAGTGGGGAGGAGTTATAAACCAATTTGCCTCAAGCTGTCTTAAAATGTGTGCACAGACATCCACAGCCACAGGCCCACCCCAGAGCGTTGACGGTCCAGGAGCCCATTGCTGAGCAACGAGAAACTAGCAGCTCTGCTGGGAACACTCCTGAGGAGGCTCTACAAAGCCTTCAGTCTGGGCTGCACGTGTTGTGCAGCTGAAGCTCCACCCACAGGGGTGTGTTGTCCAGACCCACAGAGCAAGCGAGGAACAAGCCGTTGTGAGTGAGAGCCAGCAGAGCTCGTGAGCCAATGACCCACACTCCCAAGAACTGCAGATGGCGGAACAGGCAGACACAGGTTGTAAAGCAATTACATTTAATCTGTGAATAAAGGAAGGAGTCAGAACATGATCAAGGGGAAAGATACTATTAAAATATGTTACTGGGCGTGCTTTAAAAATAAACCTCAAAGTGTTTACAGGGTGGAAAACAATGGTTATTGAAATGGAAAACTCAATGGACAAGTCCACTGAAGAAAATAATAGTGAACTGGAAAATAAGTCAGGAGCAATTCCCAAGAGTCCCACTAGGGAGAGATGGAGATGAAAATTTTGTAAGAAAAGAGACAGAAGGCAGAACCAGAGGTCCAAAATCAGGTAGCACACCTGAAACTAACATAATATTGTACATCGATTATATTCCAATAAAAATAAAGTACACAAAATATTATTGTTAACTATAGATCTTGGATGTAAAGGAGAAAATAAGGCCTACTGTGAAAAAGAAACTTAAAAGCTGTTGTATTACTCTTTGCAACCCCATGGACTGTAGCCTGCCAGGCTACTCTGTCCATGGAATTTTCCAGGCAAGAATACCAGAGTGGGTTGCCATTTCCTCCTCCAGGGGATCTGCCCAGCCCAGGGACTGAATATCCATTTCTTTGCTTCCTGTATTGGTAGACACATTCTTTACCACTGCACCACCTTTCTTGGTTGTTAGCTAACATTCAGAAGATGCTAATTGTTCCACTCAGACATTTCACTCTGGAATGTGTTCTTAATTTATAGAAGAAACTATCTCCTTTTTAAAAAAGAAAGTGAAATATAACTTCTTGTTCTCATAAATATTTTTCTTGGCATGTCCACTATTACTTAGAATATTTTTATGTAACTTATTAAGATATTTCAGCTAAATTAACATAGTTACATTCAAGTTTCTCTTTGCAATGAGAGCTTCTTTGCCACTCAGTTCAGTTCAGTTCAGCTCAGTCGCTCAGTTGTGTCCGACTCTTTGCGACTCCATGAATCGCAGCACGCCAGGCCTCCCTGTTCATCACCATCTCCCGGAGTTCACTCAGACTCAAGTCCATCAAGTCCGTGATGCCATTCAGCCATCTCATCCTCAGTCGTCCCCTTCTCCTCCTGCCCCCAATCCCTCCCAGCATCAGAGTCTTTTCCAATGAGTCAACTCTACGCATGAGGTGGCCAAAGTATTGGAATTTCAGCTTCAGCATCATTCCTTCCAAAGAAATCCCAGGGTTGATCTCCTTCACAATGGACTGGTTGGATCTCCTTGCAGTCCAAGGGACTCTCAGGAGTCTTCCCCAGCACCACAGTTCAAAAGCATCAATTCTTCGGCGCTCGGCTTTCTTCACAGTCCAACTTTCACATCCATACATGACCACAGGAAAAACCATAGCCTTGACTAGGCGGACCTTAGTCGGCAAAGTAATGTCTCTGCTTTCGAATATGCTATCTAGGTTACTCATAACTTTCCTTCCAAGGAGTAAGCGTCTTTTAATTTCATGGCTGCAATCACCGTCTGCAGTGATTTTGGATCCCGAAAAAATAAAGTCTGACACNTCAGTCGCTCAGTTGTGTCCGACTCTTTGCGACTCCATGAATCGCAGCACGCCAGGCCTCCCTGTTCATCACCATCTCCCGGAGTTCACTCAGACTCAAGTCCATCAAGTCCGTGATGCCATTCAGCCATCTCATCCTCAGTCGTCCCCTTCTCCTCCTGCCCCCAATCCCTCCCAGCATCAGAGTCTTTTCCAATGAGTCAACTCTACGCATGAGGTGGCCAAAGTATTGGAATTTCAGCTTCAGCATCATTCCTTCCAAAGAAATCCCAGGGTTGATCTCCTTCACAATGGACTGGTTGGATCTCCTTGCAGTCCAAGGGACTCTCAGGAGTCTTCCCCAGCACCACAGTTCAAAAGCATCAATTCTTCGGCGCTCGGCTTTCTTCACAGTCCAACTTTCACATCCATACATGACCACAGGAAAAACCATAGCCTTGACTAGGCGGACCTTAGTCGGCAAAGTAATGTCTCTGTTTTTCAATATACTATCCAGGTTGGTCATAACTTTTCTTCCAAGGAGTAAGCATCTTCTAATTTCATGGCTGCGGTCACCATCTGCAGTGATTTTGGAGCCCAAAAAAATAAAGTCTGACACTGTTTCCACTGTTTCCCCATCTATTTCCCACGAAGTGATGGGACTGGATGCCATGATCTTCGTTTTCTGAATGTTGAGCCTTAAGCCAACTTTTTCGCTCTCCTCCTTCACTTTCATCAAGAGGCTTTTTAGCTCCTCCTCACTTTCTGCTGTAAGGGTGGTGTCATCAGCATATCTGAGGTTATTGATATTTCTCCCGGCAGTCTTGATTCCAGCTTGTGTTTCTTTGCCACTAGTAATAGAAAATCCACTGAATGGGCCAAATGCTATGTCCTGTCAATGGACACTATGTGAATTCATTATCTCATCATGCCTTGAAGCCTGTAGGCAAAGTAAGTCTACAGGCAAAGTACTGAACTGTCTGACATGGTAGATACCAGTGCAGTTAGCCCATGGTAAAACTGATTTCTAAAAATCAAGCCAGCAAAGAATAGGATTCATAAGCCCTGAGTTACCTGCTCTGCTGTCTGCACTGGACTCTGGTTCAGAGCTTCTTTTGGTCACTGATATACCAGAATACAAGAAGATAAAAGTACAATAGTATGTTCTATCACTTTGGGGTCTATTTTGACTTGGAGTTGTACACTATTATATTTAAAATTTCAGCTTCAATAAATAATTTAATTCAGAGAACATCAGGATCCATTTCATCACTATTTGTTCCTCCTACAAAAGAGCAATAAAATAATAAAATTGCAAGTTATGACCAACCTAGACAACATATTCAAAAGCAAAGACATTACTTTGCTGACTAAGGTCCTTCTGGTCAAGGTTATGGTTTTTCCTGTGGTCATGTGTGGATGTGAGAGTTGGACTGTGAAGAAGGCTGAGCACTGAAGAATTGATGGTTTCGAACTGTGGTATTGGAGACGACTCTTGAGAGTCCCTTGGACTGCAAGGAGATCCAACCAGTCCATTCTGAAGGAGATCAACCCTGGGATTTCTTTGGAAGGAATGATGCTAAAGATGAAACTCCAGTATTTTGGCCACCTCATGCGTAGAGTTGACTCATTGGAAAAGACTCTGATGCTGGGAGGGATTGGGGGCAGGAGGAGAAGGGGACGACAGAGGATGAGATGGCTGGATGGCACCACGGACTCGATGGACTTGAGTCTGAGTGAACTCCGGGAGATGGTGATGGACAGGGAGGCCTGGCGTGCTGCGATTCATGGGGTCGCAAAGAGTCGGACACGACTGAGCGACTGAACTGAACTGAACTGAACTGATGGCTCTCTTGTTATTGCTTTATTTCAACAAAAATAACATCAAAGAGGAGGCACTAAGTTAATGGACGGAGGGAAAACTTTGTGGGGATTATGCTACTTATGTCATAGAAAATCCTTACTATGTCTTAAAATAGAATCTGTTCATCAACATCATCACTGGTTTGCTTAAAATAAAGTAGGTTAATTCCCAGTGATTTTTCCCCAGTCCTTAACAAGGTCTTGGGCTTGGGTCCAACTTAGGAGGCCTAGTGGCTCAGATGGGAAAGAATCTGCCTGCAGTACAGGAGATCCAGGTTTGGTCCCTAGGTCAGGAAGATCCCCTGGCGAAGGGATTGGCACTCCAGTATTCTTTCCTGGAGAGTCCCCAGGACAAAAGAGCCTGGTGGGCTACAGTTCATGGGGCCACAGAGTCAGACATGACTGAGCGATTCAGTGGGAGGCTGAGACCAACTTAAAACTGTTGATCGGGAAGGCTAAGACGTAACAGGAGCACCTCTGAAAGTCGAGGTCTTGCTCTGGAAGTTCTCCAATATTATACAAAGTGAAAAAGAAAGAGGAGAGAAGGCGGAAAAGCTGAGGTTTCAAACTGAAACAGGCTGGACTGTGTGTCAGTCTGAAGGAACCAGAACGGGCAGCAAGCCAGTGGCCTCCAGCAGGCAGAGAGCAAGAAGCAAGAACTAAAACGAAGACTCCAAGAAGGGTGGAACTCACCCTCTACTCGGCTGTGTTCCTGGAACAATGCCTGGGTGTGGTAGAGGCTGAATCCATATTGATTAAATAATAAATGGTTGTCTAAATAAAGGAATTCACAAAAGGTAAGTTTGTACAATCTGGTACGCAAAATAGATGTCCCTTTCATGCCTCCTTCAGTGATGACCTTTTATCTGGGAGGAGAGTTTGAGGGAGATTGGATACACATATATGTATGGCTCAGTCCCTTCACTGTTCACCTGAAACTATCACAGTATTGTTTATTAATTGGCTACGCACGCATGCTAAGTCACTTCAGTCGTGTCTGACTCTGTGCGACTCCACGGGCTGTAGCCTCCCAGGCTCCTCTGTCCACAGGATTCTCCAGGCAAAATAAAAAGTTTTTTAAGAAAAGTACCTGACTCCACCAGAGTAGAAATATGCTCCTAAAAGGAGTAAATGCAAGAAGTTATGCTGTGTGAAAGGTCTTACATTTCATATTTTATCAGAATAGTTATCTCCACTATTATCATAATAATTAAGCTTCTATTAACTATAGCATCTTTCCCCCCTGCTGCTTAAGTATACCATGCTTTTTTCTTTTTCATTAAGAAAAAATCCAGAAATAGTACCAAGTAAAATCAAATGTGTACTATTATGATAATAGGGGCTTTCCACGTGGCACTCGTGGTAAAGAACCCTCCTGCCAACGCAGAAGACACAAGACACCAGGTTTGATCCCTGGGTCCAAAGAGCCCTTGGAGGAGGGCGTAGCGACCCACTGCAGTATTCTCGCCTGAGGAACCCCATGCACAGAGGAGCCTGGAGGGCTACAGTCCTGCCCTAAGTCCTACAGTCCTTAGGGTCATAAAGAGCTGTACAGGACTGAAGACACAGCACACATGCACGGAGGCGTGGTGAGAATAACACACATGCCTTCCCTTTGACTGTGTGGCTCACAACAAACTGTGGAAAATGCTGAAAGAGATGGGACTACCAGACCACCTGACCTGCCTCCTGAGAAATCTGTGTGCAGGTCAGGAAGCAACAGTTACAACTGGACATGGAACAACAAACTGGTTCCAAATCAGGAAAGGAGTACAGCAAGGCTGTATATTGTCACCCTGCTTATTTAACTTCTATGCAGAGTACGTCATGAGAAACGCTGGACTGGAAGAAACACAAGCTGGAATCAAGATTGCCGGGAGAAATATCAATAACCTCAGATATGCAGGTGACACCACCGTTATGGCAGAAAGTGAAGAGGAGCTAAAAAGCCTCTTGATGAAAGTGAAAGAGGAGAGCGAAAAAGTTGGCTTAAAGCTCAACATTCAGAAAACGAAGATCATGGCATCCGGTCCCATCACTTCATGGTAAATAGATGGGGAACCAATGGAAACAGTGAGAAACTTTATTTTCTTGGGCTCCAAAATCACTGCAGATGTGACTGCAGCCATAAAATTAAAAGATGCTTGCTGCTTGGTAAAAAAAAAAAAAAAAAGAAAAGCTATGACCAACCTAGACAACATATTAAAAAGCAGAGACTTTACTTTGCTGACAAAGGTCCATCTGGTCAAGGCTATGGTTTTTCCAGTGGTCACGTATGGATGTGAGAGTTGGAGTATAAAGAAAGCTGAGCACTGAAGAATTGATGCTTTTGAAGTGTGGTGTTGGAGAAGACTCTTGAGAGTCCCTTGAACTGCAAAGAGATCCAACCAGTCCATCCTAAAGGAAATCAGTCCTGAGTGTTCACTGGAAGGACTGATGTTGAAGCTGAAACTCTAGTACTTTGGCCACCTGATGTGAACAGCTGATTCATTTGAAAAGACCCTGATGCTGGGAAAGACTGAGGGCGGGAGGAGAAGGGGACGACAGAGGATGAGATGGTTGGATGGCATCACCGACTCAATGGACATGGGTTTGGGTGGACTCTGGGAGTTGGTGATGGACAGGGAGGCCTGGCGTGCTGCGGTTCATGGGATCGCAAAGAGTCAGACATGACTGAGCAACTGAACTGAACTGAACTGAGTGTATGGAAAGAAGAGGAGAAAGAACATTTTCTTACAAAGATCATGGCTGAGAATTTTCCATAATTGATGAAGGACATGAATCTTCCAATTTAAGGGGTATTATGAGCTGTAAGTAAGAGAAATAAAAATAATGAAATGGGAGAACTCTAAGGACAGGGACAGTCACAGAAAAAAAAATAAATTGCTACAAAGTACAGATAGACTGACTCAGACCTTTAATGATAGGCAGAACCTAAAGACCACAGAATAATATCTTCAAAATGCTGAGAGAAGATAACAATTAATAGCTTTATACTCAGCTAAAGGATGCGGATGAGGTGACTTCTGGCTCTAGCCACAAATACACAGGATAAACAGGGGATAGAAGCACATGCTGGACAAGATCAGCAACACTCAGATTGTGGGGACTGGCACAGGACAAACACCTTGGTTTCTTCAACAAATAAATTGCAAGGAAATGTTTAAAAAGGAAGAAAAAAGACAACCCAAAAAGAAGATACTTAAGAGAGAAATTAGTTTCAGTGATTGGGCTTCACTTGAATTGATTCAAACTATTTTAAAAAATTATAGTCATGAAACAACTAGAATTTTGAATAGTGACTAGATATTTAATAATAATGAAGCATTGCTAAACTTTTAGGTGTTATCATGGTATAATGGGGTTTTTACTAATTCTTATTATGTTAACATACGTCATGATACTATGTGTAGCATTTACTTCAAATAATCTAGAGATTGGAGCTATGCACAAAACTAGATTGGTTATGAGCTAATCATTGTTGAGGTTGAATACATCATGTTTCATTATGCTATATATGGTGGTTGTTTGAAATTTTTCAGAAAAAAGGTATTATAATAATAGTTATAAAACAGATTTAATATTATAAAATAAATAGAATTATTTTGTTATAAAATAATTATAGTCATCGCTGCTGCTGTTATTCCGTGGCAAAGTCACGTCCAACTCTGTAACATAACGGTCTGCAGCATGCTAGGCTTCCCTGTTCTTCATTATCTCCTGAAGTTTGCTCAGATTCTTATCCGCTGAGTCAGTGATGATATCTAACCATCATATTCCCTCTCACCCTTTTTTCCTCTTGCCCTCAGTCTTTCCCAGCATCAGGGTCCTTTCCATCAAGTCAGTTCTTCGCATCAGGTGGCCAAAGTATTGGAGCTTCCGCATTGGTCCTTCCAATGAATATTCAGGGTTGATTTTCTTTAGGACTGCCTGATTTGATCCCCTTGCTGTCCCAGGGACTCTTAAAAGTCTTCTCCAAAAAAAAAAAGGAGTCTTCTCCAGCACCACAGCTTGAAAGCACCAATTCTTCAGCACTCAGCCTTCTTTATGGTCCAACTCACACATCCATACCTGACTACTGGAAAAACCATAGCTTTAACTAGACGGACCTCTGTCAGCAAAGTAATTTATTTGCTTTTTAATACATTTCTACATTTGTCATAGCTTTTCTCCCAAGGAGCAAACATCTTTTAATTTCATGGCTGCAGTCTGTTGCAGCAGGGAGGAGCAGAGCCCAGAACCTGCCCCATGACTGGAGGATGCGGCAAATTGTGCCCTCCTGATTGTGCTACTAAGCATGCCAGACAGACATTTTCAGGGCAGGACGTGCTCTTTACTCCATTTCACTGCCAGCCCCTGCGTCCGTCCCCATGGAAACAAAACAAGATGTTCCTGATCAACAACAGAGCCTTAACTTTACTCCCTCTTTATGACACGCTGATCAAACTTCCCAGTATAACTATTCTTTAATGATCTCATGTGACTTCTGCCAATAAAAGTGCAGGCCGAAAGGAGCCATTTTGTCTTCCTGCCATGCAGAGGAGGAGGGCCCCCTGACTCCCGATGCTGAGTTATATGTGTCTGTTTTTTCATTATGCACTCGCCCCCCCATTTCAGGTCTTTTTCACCCGCTGTGCTGGATGTGGCAGGAGTCACCATCCACAGTGATTTTGGAACCCAAGAAAATAAAATCTGCCACTCTTCCCATTTTTTCCCCATTTGTTTGCCATGAAGTGATGGGACTGGATGCTATGTTCTTCATTTTTTTTAATGTTGAGTCTTAAGCCACGTTTTTCACTCTCCTCTTTCACCTTCATCAAGAGACTCTTTAGTTCCTCTTGCTTTCTGCCATTTTAGAGTGGTGTCATCTGCATAACTGAGGTTACTGATATTTCTCCCTGCAGTCTTGATTCCAGCTTGTGCTTCATCCAGCTGAGCATTTCACATGATGTACTCTGCCTATAACTTAAATAAGCAGGGTGACAGTATACAGCTTTAATGTACTCCTTTCCTGATTTTGAACCAATTTTTGATTATAATTATATAAATTGTAAAATAAATTTATAAAATGAATTATCTTGAAAGTCTTCTTCCAAGAGAATGGGTAGATAAATTGTGCTGTATTAATATAATGAGATACTATAAGAGTTAAAATGAAAGAAAGTTACATGGAACAACATGAATAACACTTAAAATGACTGTTGAGTGGGGTGGAATCAGGCTGTAGAGTAATAATACAGTGTGCACTATTTACATAAAATTTGAAAATATGACAAAAAATGAGCATGAAATAAAGACATTTCCAGGCAAAAACTGAGTTTGCCACTAATAGATTTTTACTGCTAGACCTTCTAAGTGATATTCTTCAGGAAGAAAGAATTAAAACCAGAAGAAAGATCTGAGGTGCAGGAAATAAATGAATATATACTATCAGTTCAGTTCAGTTCAGTCGCTCAGTCGTGTCTGACTCTTTGCGACCCATGAATCACAGCACGCCAGGCCTCGCTGTCCATCACCACCTCCCGGAGTTCACTCAGACTCATGTCCATCAAGTTGGTGATGCCATCCAGCCATCTCATCCTCTGTTGTCCCCTTCTCCTCCTGCCCCCAATCCCTCCCAGCATCAGAGTCTTTTCCAATGAGTCAACTCTTCGCATGAGGTGGTCAAAGTACTGGAGTTTTAGTTTTAGCATCATTCCTTCCAAAGAACACCCAGGACTGATCTCCTTTAGAATGGACTGGTTGGATCTCCTTGCAGTCCAAGGGATTCTCAAGAGTCTTCTCCAACACCACAGTTCAAAAACATGAATTCTTCAGCGCTCAGCTTTCTTCACAGTCCAACCCTCACATCCATACATGACCACTGGGAAAACCATAGCCTTGACTAGACGGACCTTTGTTGGCAAAGAAATGTCTCTGCTTTTCAATGTGCTATCTAGGTTGGTCATAACTTTTCTTCCAAGGAGTAAGCATCTTTTAATTTCATGGCTGCAATCACCATCTGCAGTGATTTTGGAGCCCAAAAAAATAAAGTCTGACACTGTTTCCCCATCTATACTATATAAAACCATAATTACAATAATGAATAATACAGAGGATAGAAAAGGTGAAACCAAAATACTGACTGACAAAAACACATGCGACAGAAGAAGGTGGCCAGGATTAAACCCTGTGAGGTCTTCTCATTTAAAGAAGGCAGATACAGAGTCATTTTGAGGTAGAAATTGTTAAGCAATTAGTATGGGAACTCTGAGACCTCAGCCTGTTTCAATAAACATCCCACTCCATTAACCTAAAGCTAAATCTGTATGCAGACCAGGAAGCAACAGTTAGAACTGCACATGGAACAACAGACTGGTTCCAAATCAGGAAAGGAGTACAGCAAGGCTGTATATTGTCACCCTGCTTATTTAACTTCTATGCAGAGTACATCATGAGAAACGCTGGACTGGAAGAAACACAAGCTGGAATCAAGATTGCAGGGAGAAATATCAAAAACCTCAGATATGCAGATGACACCACCCTTATGGCAGAAAGTGAAGAGGAACTAAAAAGCCTCTTGATGAAAGTAAAAGAGGAGAGTGAAAAAGTTGGCTTAAAGCTCAACATTCAGGAAACAAAGATCATGGCATCCGGTCCCATCACTTCATGGGAAATAGATGGGAAAACAGTGGAAACAGTGTCAGACTTTATGTTTGGGGGCTCCAAAATCACTGCAGATGGTGATTGCAGCCATGAAACTAAAAGACACTTACTCCTTGGAAGAAAAGTTATGACCAACCTAGATAGTATATTCAAAATCAGAGACATTACTTTGCTGACTAAGGTCCGCCTAGTCAAGGCTATGGGTTTTCCAGTGGTCATGTATGGATGTGAGACTTGGACTGTGAAGAAGGTTGAGCACCGAAGAATTGATGCGNGATAGTATATTCAAAAGCAGAGACATTACTTTGCCGACTAAGGTCCGCCTAGTCAAGGCTATGGGTTTTCCAGTGGTCATGTATGGATGTGAGACTTGGACTGTGAAGAAGGTTGAGCACCGAAGAATTGATGCGTTTGAGCTGTGGTGTTGGAGAAGACTCTTGAGAATCCCTTGGACTGCAAGGAGATCCAACCAGTCCATTCTGAAGGAGATCAACCCTGGGATTTCTTAGGAAAGAATGATGCTAAAGCTGAAACTCCAGTACTTTGGCCACCTCATGCGAAGATTTGACTCATTGGAAAAGACTCTGATGCTGGGAGGGATTGGGGGCAGGAGGAGAAGGGTACGACAGAGGATGAGATGGCTGGATGGCATCACGGACTCGATGGACGTGAGTCTGAGTGAACTCTGGGAGATGGTGATGGACAGGGAGGCCTGGCGTGCTGCGATTCATGGGGTCGCAAAGAGTCGGACATGACTGAGCGACTGAAATGAACTGAACTGAACTGACACCCTTTGTCCCAAATTCCTGGCTGTCAGAGGACTGTGTCCTTGGTCTGATAAATTATCAGCACTCAGAGGCAGGAAAGAGTAGTAATTAACTTCTGTTCCAAATGCCTGAGGGAAAAACAATTGGTCATCGTTAATCTTTAGCCCATACATCTGGTCCTTTGTAAAGTGGTCAGAGGTCATGAGAAAAGGTCAAGGGCTGATGACTTAATGTCTAAGAAAACTAAGAATCTGAGGATCTAAAGAAGCCATAAAGATGTCAAGTTAAACATTGTGACCTTTAACCTGATTGGTTAGAAATGATAGATGTTAAAAGTAAGAGCCAATCGAAAGTGTACAAATCAATACTCGTAAGAATATAAACTGCTGTAAGTCCTGCCTTTCCAGGCACTTCACCCTCTGTAGGGTCTATGCTGAGTTTTTTACTTCTCTCTCTCTGAAATAAATTCTGTTTGCTTGCTACCAAGAGTGTTTGCGTGTTTGTGAAGTTCATTCTTCAGCTCTGCAAACAAGAACTTGGATTCTCCTTTCAATTTTAGACTTGGCTAATGGGTTCGATCCCTGGGTTGGGAAGATTCCCTGGAGGAGGGCATGGCAACCCACTGCAGTACCCTTGCCTGGAGAATACAAAGGCCAGATAAGCCATCCATAGGGTCTCAAAGAGTCGGCCGATTGAAGCCTCTTAGCATGCACACACACACTGTCTTTGGAAATGAAATTATTAAACCTCCTCTCTGAACAGTATACTGTGCTTTTTCATTGGGTTGAGGGAGGTTGGAGGTAAAATTGCAAATGACGCTTTGTTAGTGTGTACTAGAACGTTTCAGCTTACCATTGCTCTATTAAATGCATTTAGTTTTTTACTGTATATATTACGTATATACTGGACAAATGGGTCCCAGTTTTATGATATCTAGTCTGTACTCTCTAGATAACAAAGAGGTTGCCAATGTCTGACAAAAGTAGGGTTAGTAAATTAACACATTTTTTACACTTTGTGTTAAAATTCATTGAAAGGCCATCTTCTGAAAAGGATGTTTGGAAGTGAATTGTCAATCACAAGTAAGTGATACATGTTTCTATAGTCATTGCCCACTGTTAGATGGATGGCAAAAAGGAGGAACTGGAGCAATGAAATGTTCCAGACTGGAATGTTTCTTCAAAGAAAACACTTTCGGAGAGAATCATTGTCACACGTGAGTGGTTTATTCAACACTACTGTGTATATAGTGGACAAACGTAAGTCCTTATTTGAAACATCTCCCAAGTGGCTCAGTGTGTAAAGAATTCGCCTGCCATGCAGGAGACCCAGGAAACAAGGGTCTGATTCCTGGGTTGGAAAGATTCCCTGGAAGAGGAAATGGCAACCCACTCCAATATTCTTGCCTGGAGCATCTCCATGGACAGAGGAGACTGGTGGGCTGCAGTCCATGGGGTCTCAAAGAGTCAGACATGACTGTCCTTATTTGAAACATCCACCCTTTCTAGATGTGTAGAAGTACACAACCTATTTTGAAAGTAGAGAGTTAAAATAACACTTTTAAGTACTTTATTCTGTTAATTTATAGGAATGGTTGTATTTGGGGCGTAGAATTGTTAAATGAGTCTTGTAGAGTAAGACTTGTTCATTTACGTTGGCAGCGGAGGGACAGAAGGAAGTATGAAGGGGGGTCGCTGTATGTGGATGTGTTCATGTTTCTACTTTGATGATAACCATTGAAGTGTTTTCATCTCTTGGCTGTCTTAAAGGAAGGCATTTTTGAGTAATTCGGTGGGAACATGCCTCTTGGCTAATACATTAATAGTTAGCCTGAGGAATGAATCCTCTTAGAGCATTACACTTTGTGTAGCCTGTTGCTGTATGTCCCATGCGGGAGTGCTGTGCTGGGCTTAGCCACTCAGTCATGTCTGACTCTTTGCCACCCCATGGACTGTAGTCCACCAGGCTCCTCTGTCCATGGGGATTCTCCAGGCAAGAGTACTAGAGAGGGTTGTCATACCCTCCTCCAGGAGATCTCCCCAACTCAGGGATCAAACCCAGGTCTCCTGCATTGCAGGTGAATTCTTTACCAGCTGGGCTATCAGGAAAGCCCTGAAGACCAGGAACCCTAGGGCAAGTCTACCGGGCAACAGCCAGGGCAGCTGGTGCCCTGATTTTCTCCAGCACCTGCACAGGAGGGGTCTGACTTCCACTCCACGCACCCTTCAGCTACCGGAGAGGACTCCCGCTCTGGCTGTCTCCCCTACCCTCTCCACCAGCAGAGCCAGGGACTCTGCAAAGCCAAAAATCTGATCATGCCATACTTAGGTCAGGGTCTTCCAAGAGCTTCCCATCTTATCAAGAGCAAAGCACCACGGCCCTCAGGGGTGCTCCACAAAGGCAGACCCTGCCCAGATCACCAGAGATGAAAAGGAGGGCTAGGAGTGGGCACAGGGACCTCTCTCCCCAAGGAGAAGGCCTGGGCACTGGGCGGCCCACACAGGGCAGGAAGGTGACCCTCCTGTGCTGTCTCCCCTACAGTCCTCAGCCCTGGTACCATCTGGTCTGCACTGCTGGGCTGGCAGGCTGGTTGGGCTTGGCAGGTCCAGGAAAGTCATTCTGGGGGTCCCTTTTCTAGAAGGATATGTAAGCAGCCAGCACTTAACTGGTCAGCAGAGAACCTCTCAAAGCAGGGGTGGGCACAGCTGACCCTGAGAGGCCTTGCAAAGTGCCCACCAACCACATCTTCACTGTTGCAGGGAGGTGCTGTCACCAATAGGCATCAGAGTCAGGAAGATCCTCTGGAGAAGGGAGTGGCTGCCCACTCCAGTATTCTTGCCTGAGAAATCCCATGGATAGAGGAGCCTGGCAGGCTGCAGTCCATGGAGTCGAAAAGAGTAAGACAAGACTGAGCAGCTAAGACTTTCATGTTCAAGGGAATGTAATGACTTAATCATAACTCTGACAATATCTTCATCTAGAGGTCTGTTGCCATTTCTGTCTTCTCTGAACTTTTTGTCACTAAGAGAGGCAGGATTACATTTTTTTTTCTTCCAAAAAAAAAGAGTTCAATGACAACAGAGGTTGGGGAGGGATGGAGTAGGAGTTTGGGGTTAGCAGCTGCAGCATAGAATGGATAAACAACAAGGTCCTATTGGATAATACAGGGAACTATAGTCAATATCCTGTAATAAACCATAATGGAAAAGAATATGAAAAACAATGTATATAGAGATATGTATAACCGAATCACTTTGTTGTGATTCAACATTGTAAATCAAGTATACCTCAATTAAATAATTTAAAAAAAAAAAAGAGTCAAATGACAGAGATCACCAAGTGGGATTTCTTTTTTTTTAATCCAGCTACATTCTGTTTACAAGAGACACATCTAAAACAAAAAGAAGACAATATGATTCAAAGTAAAAGACTAGAGCAGGGGAAAGGGAACTAATAGGCATAGGAGTGCCAAGCAAACAAAATAAAGTTGGAATACCTAAATCACTGTCAGATAAAAATATGCTCTAAGGTGAAAGTACCTGGAGGGATCAAGAGAGTTACTACATGATGATAAATGGAACAGCTCACCAGAAAGATAAAACAATACTCAGATGCACCTAATAAACATGGACTGAAGTTGCATTATGCAAAAACGCTCAGTTCCACAACTAGAGAGGGAATTTTTAATACACCATTCTTCATGACGGAGAGGCAGAGACTAGGAAGGACACAGATGTTTTCAGCAGCACAGTAGCAAGCCTGGCCTCCTAAGACAGATATGGAGCACTTCATCCGGCAAGCATCACGGAACATTTTCATAAATGAAGCCTGGATGAAGCCACAGAGCAAGTTTCCACATCAGACAGTCGTTGCTTCGTCACTAAGCCATGTCCCGACTCTTGCAACCCTGTGGACTGTAGCCTGCCAGGCTCCTCTGGCCCTGGCGTTTCCCGGGCAAGAATACAGGTCCTGGGACCATTAGAAGGCATGGCAATGGGCGGGGCTCTAAGTGTCTGTCAGGATCTGCTCCCCACCCCAATGCCATTCCACTCACGGGAGGGTTCAGGGTCCATTCTGGACCAGCACCGCCTCTGGTGTGAAAGAATGAGAAAGCCAAGCACAGACACATCAGCAGGCCCTGTCTCCAGTGTCAGCTCAAAGGCCAGACCCCAGCTCTGTGGACAGGAGTGGTGACTGAGGGACAAGCACTTCCCCTTGGGCTGTACCTTTTCCAGTAAGGGTGCAATGGCTGCAAACAGAGCAAACTGCAAACAGAGCATGGCAGGGACCCCACATTCTCCTCCCTAGCCCCAGACTGGGGGCTACAACCCTCGCCAGATGAGCGCCGGGGGGAGGTGGGGGCCCCTTCTGGAGCCTCTCAGCGGGAGCCTGATCCCATCCCCCACTCAGGCTCTGCAGGGTCCAGAGACCAGAGCTCACATCACCTGAAAAACTCCCCACACAGGCCTGGACACACAGGGAGAAAACTGCATACACGAGGGTGGGGACAAGTTGGGCAGGAGGTTTAGACTCTGGCCAGGAGGAGAAGAGGGAGTGTGTTTCTCCCGGGGCCACTCTTGCCTGCTGAGATAGACTGCATGCTGTCTATGCAATGTGTATCTCTCTAAACAGACCCACCTCTTACCTGTTCCTTTCTCTCTCACTGAATTCTTTCTGCACTGAGACACAAAGAACCTCAGCCTCAGTAAATCCAGACCCCAGGTGAGTGATCCTAATTAAAAGACCATCGGTTCAAGTTCCAATCAGATTTAGGCTGTGTTCAAGTCCTGGCATGTTGGCTCAAATCCCCATATGAGTCACTTTCCATAATTATGGTATTACAGAAGCATTCTTTCTTAAAATTTATTTTATTATAGTTGATTTATGATGTTAAGTTCTACTGTACAGCCAAGTGATTCAGTTATACATATATGTACATTCTTTTTCATATTCCTTTACATTATGGCTTATCCCAGGATACTGAATACAGTTTCCTGTACTATACAGCTAATTCCACATTCCCAATCTTTCTCTCCCTCACCCACCTTCCTTGGTAACCACAGGTCTGTTCTACAGACACCTCTAATGTTTCCTCTTCAAGATAAGAAGTTGGAATTCTGTCCTAAGATGCAGTTCTGACGCAGTATCAGAGAGGGTATGTCCAAGCACTGACTCTGTAAGTATACCAACACTTCCTGGCCCAAATGCAGAAGAGATTATGAGTAGGCCCAAGGGCAAGACACCATACGAGGCCTGAGAATTCAGTGCCACTGGCTTCTCAACAGCCGTTATTCAAAAAACAAACAAAACAAAAAGGCGACTCTGGAATGCAAAAGTAACCTTTTCACATTACTTTGCAAAAAGATTTCAAAGTTTCCCAGGACCGAGGAGGCCAGTCTACTACCAAGATCGCCCGAGAAGGGATTCTTTCTTCCCCTGCCGTCATCCATGACCCACAAACACCTGCTGTGTGCCGGTCTGGTGGCTGGGTGAAAAACAGCAGGCTCATTTTCTGTTAACAAAACGCACGTGGATGGGCTCCCCTGGCATCAGCAGCCCATGGGTTTTTGCATGAACAGTTTTAGTCCAAGGAGACGTTTTGATCTCAAAATGTTGAAGTAGCTAAAAAGAGAAAGAGAGAAGGGTTTTAAAATTGGGATAGCAGAAAATCTGCAGTACCTGCACTCTCATCATAGCTCCAGCTGCAGGAAACCAAGGGAACGAGAGACGTGAGAAACAGCGTCATGTCCTGTTTGGGAGTCTGGCACATCCAATGAGTTACTGTGAGGTCCATGGAACAAAGATATGCAGGCAGAATTGAAACTGAGTAGGATTTTGTGGGGTTCCTGGGCACAAAAGCCTTCATGTCCCCCATTTCTTGCTTGAAAGAAATAGGCCTCATTAGGCCTCCTTGACCTTCCCTGAGTTCCAAAGAGGGAATCACCCAGTCACTAATTGAAGGGAGGGGATGCAGAAACAAGGGGACGACAGCCAGAGTCTTGATTCCTCCTCAAGGGATACACAGAACAGTATATTAGAGCTCTTCTGCAGAGCTAAGGCCCCCACCTAGGTGGAAGAGGGTAAACTCACACTGAACACACAAGATTCTGGAGCACCGCGTTGTCAACTTACCATCAACCAATAGAAGAAAGTCATACACCCCAAATTTTGCCTAGAAAAGTTTCTCCCCCCAAATCATTGACTAGATCAAGGATTTTGAGCACAAGCCACCCATTCTTCCTACTTGACTCTGTAATAAGCCTTTTAACTGCTCCAAAGTCTGATGTTTTGGTTGGTTTGGCCTCACTGTGTGTTGGGCACATGAACTTTGCTTGGTAACAAAATGTTCAAATAACTTATATTTTATTAGCCAGCTCAAAATTCCAACTCTATTGGTTCCACTGTAGGTCTAGAAAAAGAAGGAATCAAAGGAGAAAGGAGAAAAGAACAAAGTGAAATTCCAAGGTTTAAAATCTGCAGCCACCTCAGTGGTGGGACAGGCAGAGCATCCAGACTTCATCCATTACTGTCCTTAATTTAAATATTCTTCATTTGCACCTTTGATTCCATTTCTCACTTCAATGGTTCCAAAGCAGAAGTAGCCCTATCTCTCAGGGTGAAACTGCAAAATATCTAAATGACCAGCTTTAAAGAGCACCTAAGTATCCATCAGCCTCAAGCACTGATTTCCCCATCAATTGGCCGTGGCCTGATTTTCAAAATCGCCTCTCGGGTTAGAGGAAAAAAAGGCAACCTCCTCTGCGGACCTCTGTCAGGACTGCACTGGTCCCTGGAGGGGAGGCAGGGCCTGGCTCACAGCCCGTGGGGACAGTGCAGCCCGTGGGGACAGTAAGACAGCCGCTCTTACCTCCCCACTCCAACCACCTAACAGAGAACAGGCGCTGGAGAGCTTATATCATCACGTGGGATGCGGACGGCCCAACCCGCTCCACCCCGACTCTCCAGCCTCGACTCTCCAGCCTCGTCTTCCAGGCAAAGCAACAGTATGCACTGATGGGCCCTTCAGGTGAGCTGGGCGGAGGTCAGGCAGGGAGCGGGGGTGCAACGGAGACACAGACTGAACTACCTCCTTGTCTCGTTAGAGAGCCGAGCGCAATGACCTGGGTTCAGGCAGATCTAGAACGCTCTGGCATCCAGATGCCGCCACCTCAACATCAAGTCTCGGACTCTTTGTTGTGACCTCACAGAACCACTGGCACATTCCCCTGTGGCAGTGGAAGGACTCACATGCCCTTCTCACTCTAAGCCCAACATCCTACATGGATGTTCTGCCTTTCTGAAGGGCAGTACATGCTCACTGAAAAAGTAAAACTATGCAGGAGGCAGAAAAGCAAAAAACAAGGCCCCCATTCCACTTCAAGACTCCGGCTCCCAAGGAGCAGTGGTGTATCTTCCAAACTTTCTCTGTGCGACATGAATGTCTTGTTCCTGATTTCAAGAAAACATGTTATTATTGCAGCATTAAAACCAATCCATCCCTTCCCACAGGCCACAGGCACTGTCTCTGTCCTGTTGGGATAGACACTATTTATTTGCTGAAGGAAAGCCCTTCCATTGTTGTGGTGCTAAGAGATTTTCTTCATGAATGGGTGTTGAATTTTATCTGTTATTTTGGGAGATGGTCATAAAATTTTGTCCTTTAATTTCTCCATTGTGATAAATTCTATCCTGAGGTGGGCCATCCTTGCATTCCTGAACATACTTGGTTTGGTGACAGGGCATGTCTGTGAAAAAAGAAAAATAGCTGTTTGCAGTCTTTTCTTGATTTAAAAACAGTCCTCCACTGCATTTGCAGGTGCCCTTTCTCTCATTCTTAGTGCTGCTTATCTGTGGCTTTCCTTTTTCTCCTTTGCTCTTGGCAATAACAAATAATGATTTTTCCTCTCTACACTTGCAGTAGAAATGAGAACTCTTGAAGCAAGAACTTCATCAGGCACACGAGTACGTTAATAAAACCCCCATCTCCACCACCAAACATGCCGTTTCTGACCCTCTCCCCAGTCCACCCATCCGGGCCCTCAGCCGCCTCTTGTCCTTGGCATCCCTGTAACCATCCAGGCCATCAGAGCCAGGAGGCAGTGAGCTCCCTGCCAGCTGTCTGAACGGCTCTCAGCAAGCAACGAACTCTGCCCGTTAGAGATGTGCCCGTGGAACCCACAGCATCACTGAGGGAGCCAGGGCCTTCCCAGTCCCTGGGAGCAGACACCGAGTGCAGGTGTGCAAACCCCAAAGGCTGCCACCCAGACTCTGTGCACAGACCACTTTCATCCCTCACACACCCAAGAGGCAGGTATCTGGCCCACTTTGTGGAGGAGGAACAGGCTCAGAGAGTGGTAGAGCAGCCTGCCCATGGTGTCCGAACCACAAACTGGCAGAAGTGGGGGGACTGGAGTCCGTGTGCCTGAAGCCACGTCCCCTCTGCATGGACCTGTCTCCACTTTGTCCACGACTGAGCCTGGCTAGTATCTGCGGAGCTCGTGGCGGGAAGAGACACAACTCGGCCCTGCTGAGCTGCAGCCGCTCGCGTGCTCATAGAGACGGGATGACCGCCTGACGGTCCAGCCACCCCTTCCACACCAGCTTCCCCTGGCAGTGGCCCCTCACCTCCCCCAAGCCTGGCTCCCCATGCCAACCACCCAAAGTCCCCACCAGGCTGGCCAGGCTTCCCCCTCCCTTATGTTCTCTGATGCCATCATCTGCAAAGGTCCCAATCCTTGTGTGTTCTGCCCTGGGCTCTGACAGCCTGCAGGAAGCACCTCAGGGACACGTGGGGAAGTGCAGGAGGGAGGCAGGACGCCTGCCCAGTGCCCCACACCTGCCATGCCACAACGCTGGCAAGTGGCTCCAACTCCCTGAGACTGAGCTTTCTTATCAGTGAAAGGGGGAGATGGGTCCCCAGGTCATCCCTCACACTTCCAAAGCCTGGGGTCAACAACAGTAGCTCCGGAAACTGGGGCCAAGGTTTTCCGTGGCAGGCTTCCCAAATCTGCGGGAAAGGCTAACGGGTAGAGTTTTCTCTACTACAGGTTTTCTTTTATAAAATTTCCTTCAGACACTGTTTACTTCCTGCCGCAGCCTGAACTCAGATTCTGTACAAGCACAAAAGTAAACACTTGCACATTTAGAGATTCACGTGTAAGGTTTTCTCTCACCAAAACCAAGTCTGCCTGAGGTTTTGAAACCCAAACAAGCTGGAGAACCACCTCCCTGTGTAAAAGGCTGATTCACATAAAATGAGGTGATGAAGAGGCCTGTGGGGGGGACGGGGCAAGCATGGTCTCCTCCCCGGTGACAGACAAGAGTGACGAGCTCGGAGGGGAGGAGCCTGGGAGGCCGGGACTTGAACAGCATCCACAGGGGTGGAGCTGCCCCCACGCCCAGCACGTGTATTTTCTTAGACCGAGCGCAGCCCACGGACACTGCCCTCAGAATCACCTGGAACCCACCCCAGACCCACTGAGTGACTCTCTCTGTGGCCAGGAGCTCCTGCTGACAGGATGGCCCACAGTGTTTGAGGGCCACTCCTGAACACCTCCCACGCACCCATCTGCAGAGCTCCCCTGGGAGCTTTCAATCCCCGCCCCCACACACCCATCCCAGTTCTGCCCACGTGACTCCGAGGAGGAAAGAAGCAAGGACAAGGCAGGTGTGACTAGAGATGGATCCTGCAGGGAAGGAGGAGGCATTTTAACACATAAACAAGATTTAACAGGAAGCTTGTGAAGTTTTCAAAATTCTTTTTCCTTTTTTTCTGCCTAAGTCTTGCTCCACCTGAGCCCAGTCACCTAGACCAAGCCCACAGGCCACTGAGCCCCCAAGTCTTACCTGGATCATGAGCAGGTGGATCTCCAGCTCTGCAATCCTCCGCCCGATGCAGCTTCGCACCCCATAGCCGAAGGGGATGGACCCGAAATTGTCAACCCTGCGCAGGTTTCCTTGCCGCAGCCAGCGCTCAGGCCGGAACTCCTTGGCCCGAGGGAAGTTAGCATCCTCATAGGATGTGGCATAGTGGCAGAGGGCCAGCTGGGTCTGTGCAAGCCATGAGAAAAGGAATAAAGGATGGAATCCAGGGAAAGCAGAGCAGAGGCCAGAGCCCTGGCTGGACGGACCCTCCAGAGGTGCTCTGGGCTGGGACAAGCCAGGTAAAGGCCCAAGAGGCCGTGCAGACGCAGGATGGTAGGTCCCCCTTCAAAGCACACCCCACCCTGAATGAACCTCAATGCCACCACAGAGAAGGCAATTCAAGTCCTTCAGAAACTCCCCCTGAGGGACCTACTGCTTTCACGGAGCCTCCAGGGGAGGGAGGGTGGAGTGGTCATATGAGCTACAGAAATATCTGACTTTGTTTTTGCCAGAGCAATATCACACAGTCCACACCTCTCTTTGCTCCTAAAGCCCCATCTTCATCCTAAAAACACATGCAGAAGAAAAGGAAATCTACAGATATTCACACAGGAACAAGGACATCCTAAACGTGGAAGCAAATTTCCAATCCAGCCTCCCCAGCTCAGCCAGCCCCACTGTGTCCAGCAGACTCACGCCTCTGGGAATCAGATACCCGCCAACAATCAGGTCCTCTTGGGTGACCCGGCCATTCCCTGGCAGCACTGGAAACAGCCTGCAAAGAGCCAACGGGGGCCAGAAAGGAGTGGAGACTTTCAGAATAGTTTACCAAACATTTAAAAGTCTGGATATAATGCCATTTTCATTTTCCAAAAAATAAATGGGAAAATCTTGCAAGGACGTTTGTTATCCTCAGAAGGACCCAAAAAAGCCTCACACGACATTGTAAAGCAATTATCCTCCAGTTAAAAATAAAATTAAAAATTTTTTCTTTAAATCTTTTGTTTAAGATTACAAAACACAAAGCAAAGTCTCTAATGTGCTATTATGCTTCCAAGAGGAATAATTCCGAATTTCTGAAATACATGCATGCATGGGAACTCTTTATCAAGGAATAGTTCTTAGGACTCAGGGTTCCAGGAAATAAATTCTGAGAACTATACTTCAACTTTCAGACTCTCTGAGAGGTGACCTACGAAAACTGTGAATATAACTTTAATTGACAAATACCAGTTAACACACAACTGGCTTTTTTTTTTAAAGATTAAATAGCATGCTGAAGATTGAGGATGTAATACAACTTGAAACATCATTATCAAGTCAGGTTTAAGAGAATTATTTTAGTGAGTATTTTGTGAATAACCTTTGTTCCTCGTCATGGCATTCCCTCCATAGAGGAAGTCAGGATCCTGACCCTCACAGGAGGAAGAACCTTCACTAGTCACCTAATCCCACCTCCTCCCACCCAAGGCTGCCCAACATCCCTTGTATCCCTCATGCTCTGGCCTGCCCCATGTCGGTAAAGCCCTGTCGGGGAGCAGATGAGCCTCACTTCTTGGTGTCTCCAGCCCAACTCAGAGGTTCACACGAGACCACAGGATCTTGGAAACACATGTGGTAACTGGCCAAATGACCTGGTACATTCTCCTGACAATCACTCTGGCTCAGCTTTATCCTTCAAGGAGCACAGTGGGAAACGGCTGGTGAAGCGAATGTCCAGAGCGAGGGCAAAGTTTGAGCGTGGCTCTAAAGATCTTCACGGGCACTTTCCCTGTAGTCCAGTGATTAACGTTTCATACACCCAACAGAGGGCACACGTTCAGTTCCTGGCGGGGAAGCTCCACCTCACATGCTATGTGGCGTGGCCACAAACAGAGTAATAAAGATCTTAATGAAGAAATGAATTTCTCCAGCTCTAAAACAGAACACCTTTCTCCCACTCTGAAGAGAGCAGAGAGGAAATCAAATGGTCATGAGTCCCTCCTTTCTAAACATTGCAGCCACCAAGGGTCACTGGAGTACTGATTTAGGACCCAGTTTTTAAGTCAAAGGCACAATCATTATGATGAAGAATCAGAGTTAATGGACAGGTTTTGACATAAATTTCGGTGAGCCTCTTACCTCAAGGTTTCCTTAAGCAGAGCTCGGACCAGCGGGACTTTGGGGACGTCTGTGGCCGTGGGAACGTGCCTTTCCCCTAGATTCCTCACGATCTCCCGGTACAGGGCCTGCTGAACTTCTGGGTGCCTTGCGAGGAGATACACTGCCCAGGACAACGTGAACGACGTCTAAGAAAGAAACCAGCAGCCATGGGCACGTGTCTTGAATGAAGCCAAGGATTTCCGCAGCAGGAAACACTGGGCGTGAGCTCACAAGAGAATAAGGGCAGGGGAAACTCTATCAGGGTGCCGTATGTCTTACCCAGACAGAAGACGATTCCCCTAACGCCTCCAGATATCTTGGGAAAGTAGTATCAGCTATGGTGGGGCTATGGGAGGGATGGACTGAAATGAGGGTGAAGAACTTGCAGAGATAATAGAAATGTCCAGGATCTTCATTGCGGTGTTGGTTTAAAAAATGATACCATTTGTATTTACACTGTATCTGCCAACAATCTGTATTGAATTGTGCCACTTAAATGGATGCAGTTTGCTGTGCACAAATTATGCAACAAAAAAGTTGGCTTTTTAAAATAAGATTTTTTTTAAAAATGAGCGTAACGTTGCAAGCTTCTTTTCCTTCAGGTAGGAGTGGGTCCTTTCTGCACCCCCACCTCCGTCACGTGGTGATACTCTTACTTACCACGAGGGGGCAAGAGTACCACACATCTGCATCCGCTTAGGGCTGGGCTGTGCATTCCAACATTCATTCCCAGCTCAAAGCCACACAGTCACATTCACACAGTTAATTAGAATTTTCATTGCTGGAACTGACTGCATTGATTAGTTTGCATTTCATATATATACATTTTGTTTTATTGTTGAAGATGATCCATTCAGTTCAGTTCAGTTCAGTCGCTCAGTCATGTCCGACTCTTTGCGACCGCCAGGCCTCCCTGTCCACCACCATCTCCCGGAGTTCACTCAGACTCATGTCCATCGAATCCATGATGCCATCCAGCCATCTCATCCTCAGTCGTCCCCTTCTCCTCCTGCCCCCCAGTCCCTCCCAGCATCAGAGTCTTTTCCAATGAGTCAACTCTTCGCATGAGGTGGCCAAAGTACTGGAGTTTCAGCTTTAGCATCATTCCTTCCAAAGAAATCCCAGGGTTGATCTCCTTCAGAATGGACTGGTTGCATCTCCTTGCAGTCCAAGGGACTCTCAAGAGTCTTCTCCAACACCACAGCTCAAAAGCATCGATTCTTCGGCGCTCAGCTTTCTTCACAGTCCAACTTTCACATCCATACATGACCACAGGAAAAACCATAGCCTTGACTAGGCGGACCTTAGTCGGCAAAGTAATGTCTCTGCTTTTGAATATACTATCCAGGTTGGTCATAACTTTTCTTCCAAGGAGTAAGCGTCTTTTAATTTCATGGCTGCAGTCACCATCTGCAGTGATTTTGGAGCCCAAAAAAATAAAGTCTGACACTGTTTCCACTGTTTCCCCATCTATTTCCCATGAAGTGATGGGACCGGATGCCATGATCTTCGTTTTCTGAATGTTGAGCTTTAAGCCAACTTTTTCGCTCTCCTCCTTCACTTTCATCAAGAGGCTTTTTAGCTCCTCCTCACTTTCTGCCATAAGGGTGGTGTCATCAGCATATCTGAGGTTATTGATATTTCTCCCGGCAATCTTGATTCCAGCTTGTGTTTCTTCCAGTCCAGCGTTTCTCATGATGTACTCTGCATATAAGTTAAATAAGCAGGGAGACAATATACAGCCTTGACGTACTCCTTTTCCTATTTGGAACCAGTCTGTTGTTCCATGTCCAGTTCTAACTGTTGCTTCCTGACCTGCATACAGATTTCTCAAGAGGCAGGTTAGGTGGTCTGGTATTCCCATCTCTTTCAGAATTTTCCACAGTTTATTGTGATCCACACAGTCAAAGGCTTTGGCATAGTCAATAAAGCAGAAATAGATGTTTTTCTGGAACTCTCTTGCTTTTTCCATGATCCAGCGGATGTTGGCAATTTGATCTCTGGTTCCTCTGCCTTTTCTAAAACCAGCTTGAACATCAGGAAGTTCACGGTTCACATATTGCTGAAGCCTGGCTTGGAGAATTTTGAGCATTACTTTACTAGCGTGTGAGATGAGTGCAATTGTGCGGTAGTTTGAGCATTCTTTGGCATTGCCTTTCTTTGGAATTGGAATGAAAACTGACCTTTTCCAGTCCTGTGGCCACTGCTGAGTTTTCCAAATTTGCTGGCATATTGAGTGCAGCACTTTCACAGCATCATCTTCCAGGATTTGAAACAGCTCAACTGGAATTCCATCACCTCCACTAGCTTTGTTCTTAGTGATGCTTTCTAAGGCCCACTTGACTTCACATTCCAAGATGTCTGGCTCTAGATGAGTGATCACATCTTCATGATTATCTGGGTAGTGAAGATCTTTTCTGTACAGTTTTTCTGTGTATTCTTGCCACCTCTTCTTAATATCTTCTGCTTCTGTTAGGTCCATACCGTTTCTATCCTTTAACGAGCCCATCTTTGCATGAAATGTTCCCTTGGTATCTCCAATTATCTTGAAGAGATCTCTAGTCTTTCCCATTCTGTTGTTTTCCTCTATCTCTTATGTGAAGTTTTTCTGCTTTTATTTAAGTGACATCATGTCACTAAAAATGTCAACCATAGGTTTTTTTCTCCCTCTAAAAGGGAGATTCATGCTTTCCTCAAGTCCAGGAAGCACTCGTGTGAAGGAAAAACCTTGAGGTAAGCTTTGCTGTTTAATCTTTCCACCCGTTAATCGAAGACAATAACACCTACTTTAGAAGATTCTGTGAGAACAGAAGGATACTTACAGACATGCACAGTCAATCACTACATTTACTGCTTAATCTTCATTATTTCATGCAGCTGACTTTTCCTCCACATTACTGAAAGCTTGGCCCTCCTTTTTCCTATTTCACCACTTTCTTTCTCAACATCCCTGTAGCACCCCCGCCCCAGTCAGGGAATCCGTGGTAACCATCCAGTGTGCAGGTTCCACACTTCACCCATGCCCAGCAACCACTCAGAGATGCACCTGTGCGTGGACGGGGGCGGGGGCAAAGCTGGTTTTACTGACGTGAACGCAGGATACCCGCTTTTCTGCACCTTCATTTCTCACTTAGCAATAGGGTACAGAATTCCCTCCCAGTCAGTGGTCAGTGCTTTGTCTCATTCTGATACTGAGCTCTCTATGGTCATAGTACATTATCCATCTGCTACACTGATTGAATCTATTCACTCAGATTTTATTTCAAATTGATACATACACATATTAAAGCAAACTGCTTATTAAATATTTCTTTCTTTACACTTCCTTTAGCAGGTTTTGAAGTTATGCTGGCCTTATCAAATGAACTGGGGAGTTTTCCATAACCCAGAATATTTTAGGTGATAAATAAGAAGGCTTTTCACATCGGTGCCCTTTGCATTTCTGATATTATGAAACAATGGAGAAATGTTTGCAAATCAGGATTTTAAACTTTAAAGCGTATTATGTACCACAGGAATTCTAGTTAATGCTCTCTGGTGACCTAAATGGGAAGGCAACCCAAGGAAGAGGGATATACCTATACATGCGGCTGATTCACTTTGCTGTGCAGCAGAAACTAACACAACTTTGGAAAGCTACTATACTCCAATAAAAAAGTCATAAAATTCTTTAAAAAATTGTTACTTTGTGTGCATGATTGTGGAACTGGGTTATGTTCTTTACAGAATTCACTGTGCACCTTAGTTTTACATTTTACATATATTTTTTAAAAGAGAAAAAGTGGACTTTTCTTCTGGAGACATGCAGCAGACGTTCAGCTAGTACAAACACGCACGGTCCTTATAAATATCTGCCATCCGTCGGATTTCTTAGAAAGGTCCTAGACTCTAACCATTTTGTGTCTGTTGGGAAAGAAGGAAACGTGAGAGCTCACCGTGTCTACACCGGCCAGCAGCATCTCAGTCATGTTGGCGTAGATTTCCTCCAGCGTCAGTTCCTGGCTGAGGAAGAGGTAGGTAAGCAGCCCTCCTCTCACTCTCTCCCCTCTTTCCATCTGGCACCGTATGTCCCTCAGCTTGTTGTCAACATGAATTTGGCCTGTTTGAAAACAGTGTTTCCTTTGAAAGAAGTTTGGTTAAGAATCACCTCTTCAAGTGATACAAATGAAAGTATTTACAAAATGAACTTACAGTGGGGAGGGCGACTAGGGCAAGATGGGAGGATAGGATCGTTAGGGAGCTGGGGATGGACATGCACACAGTGCTATATTTAACATGGACAACCAACAAGCGCTTCTTGTATAGCACGTGGAACGCTGCTTGATGCCATGCGGCAGCCTGGAAGGGTGCGGGGTTTGGGGAAGATAGATTCATGATATGTTTGTGGTTGAGTGCCTTTGCTGCCCACCTGAATCTAACACAATGCTGCTAATCAGCTATACTCCAGTACAAAATAAAAAGTTTTTTTTTTTTTTAAAAAAAAGAATCTCCTCTTCAGTCTCAATTCCCTCTTCATCCCTCCAATAATTTCTCTCAATTTTTGACAGGTTCAGAGGCTAGATAGCAACCCCCCCCCCGACCCCATTGGTTTACTACCAACCTTGGAACTTCATCCATACGCTTGTTTGTATAAATGAATAACGGTTGGGAACTGCCTTCTGTTTGCAAGGTGGGATGCTACTGGTTCATGAATTGTTGAATAAACCCAACTAGGTACTTACATATACTCCAAAGAGAGAAAGTAAATATCTCTTCTTTTTGTAAAGTAATCTATAAAATATTTGCAAATGTTCCTTTTTCTACCATAATAGCCAAAAAAGCTGTGGAGTAACAAGAATATAGATCCTTTTTTTTTTCCCACTGTGTTTCCAGAAGGGAGAATGAAGGAGGGAAAAGGCCAAATTACTGCAGAAAGATGCTGGCATACTATGTATGTCAGAACTTATATAGGCAAATGAGGGAATTCCCTAGTAGTCTAACCGTTAGGACCCCAAGCTTTCACTGTAGGGGATGAAGTTTGATCCCTGGTCAGGGAACTTAGATCCCCACAAGCAGCACAGTTTGGCCAATAAAAAAAAAAAAAAAAATCAGGATTTTAAACTTTAAAGCGTATTATGTACCACAGGAATTCTAGTTAATGCTCTCTGGTGACCTAAATGGGAAGGCAACCCAAGGAAGAGGGATATACCTATACATGCGGCTGATTCACTTTGCTGTGCAGCAGAAACTAACACAACTTTGGAAAGCTACTATACTCCAATAAAAAAGTCATAAAATTCTTTAAAAAATTGTTACTTTGTGTGCATGATTGTGGAACTGGGTTATGTTCTTTACAGAATTCACTGTGCACCTTAGTTTTACATTTTACATATATTTTTTAAAAGAGAAAAAGTGGACTTTTCTTCTGGAGACATGCAGCAGACGTTCAGCTAGTACAAACACGCACGGTCCTTATAAATATCTGCCTTCCGTCGGATTTCTTAGAAAGGTCCTAGACTCTAACCATTTTGTGTCTGTTGGGAAAGAAGGAAACGTGAGAGCTCACCGTGTCTACACCGGCCAGCAGCATCTCAGTCATGTTGGCGTAGATTTCCTCCAGCGTCAGTTCCTGGCTGAGGAAGAGGTAGGTAAGCAGCCCTCCTCTCACTCTCTCCCCTCTTTCCATCTGGCACCGTATGTCCCTCAGCTTGTTGTCAACATGAATTTGGCCTGTTTGAAAACAGTGTTTCCTTTGAAAGAAGTTTGGTTAAGAATCACCTCTTCAAGTGATACAAATGAAAGTATTTACAAAATGAACTTACAGTGGGGAGGGCGACTAGGGCAAGATGGGAGGATAGGATCGTTAGGGAGCTGGGGATGGACATGCACACAGTGCTATATTTAACATGGACAACCAACAAGCGCTTCTTGTATAGCACGTGGAACGCTGCTTGATGCCATGCGGCAGCCTGGAAGGGTGCGGGGTTTGGGGAAGATAGATTCATGATATGTTTGTGGTTGAGTGCCTTTGCTGCCCACCTGAATCTAACACAATGCTGCTAATCAGCTATACTCCAGTACAAAATAAAAAGTTTTTTTTTTTTTAAAAAAAAAGAATCTCCTCTTCAGTCTCAATTCCCTCTTCATCCCTCCAATAATTTCTCTCAATTTTTGACAGGTTCAGAGGCTAGATAGCAACCCCCCCCCCGACCCCATTGGTTTACTACCAACCTTGGAACTTCATCCATACGCTTGTTTGTATAAATGAATAACGGTTGGGAACTGCCTTCTGTTTGCAAGGTGGGATGCTACTGGTTCATGAATTGTTGAATAAACCCAACTAGGTACTTACATATACTCCAAAGAGAGAAAGTAAATATCTCTTCTTTTTGTAAAGTAATCTATAAAATATTTGCAAATGTTCCTTTTTCTACCATAATAGCCAAAAAAGCTGTGGAGTAACAAGAATATAGATCCTTTTTTTTTTCCCACTGTGTTTCCAGAAGGGAGAATGAAGGAGGGAAAAGGCCAAATTACTGCAGAAAGATGCTGGCATACTATGTATGTCAGAACTTATATAGGCAAATGAGGGAATTCCCTAGTAGTCTAACCGTTAGGACCCCAAGCTTTCACTGTAGGGGATGAAGTTTGATCCCTGGTCAGGGAACTTAGATCCCCACAAGCAGCACAGTTTGGCCAATAAAAAAAAAAAAAAAAGAGAGAGAGAGAAATCAAATGAATGCTGACCTCCAAGACACTTCTTTCAATGTTAATATTAGTCTAAAAACATTGTTCTAGACATCTTGAAAATCTTGCACTTTGAAAATTCTTTTATACTAAAATTTTTAACCATATCAGAAAACTAATCTTACTTTGTTCATCTCAACTTGGGGTGGAGCAAAATGGTTTCTCCCAGCTTGTTTTCACCCAGTAAGCAACAAATGAATGTGTCTCTGTCCAAAAAAGCCACCATTGAGAATGTTTCAGTGATTTAAGCAATGACAGAATGTTGGACTTAAGACATCACCTCCCATAGACAACACTTACTTGCACCTATCCCAAGCATGCTGGTTCAAATTAAAAGAGTTTAAAAATGAGAAATCAATCACATTACTTGTGGTCACAACCCATGTGCTTTTTGCTCCTTCAGAAAACCAAGCTAAAAGTTCTTGAATCCAAACAGCACATAACTTCACCAGGGCACCCCCTGCAGGGATCTCACTGTGTGAGTGTGAGACACACAAGCAGCGGGGAGGTCAGGCCCACCCACCTCTACAGCAGGTGCCCCCGTTCTTCTCTTACTGAATTTGAAGAGTCCATCCCAGGACCTGCAGAATTCCTGCCAGGGTTTGGGGATGAGCAGGCGGAGCCACCTAGGGATGGCGCCGGCATACAAGGAGGTCTTGAACGTGCAGAACATGAGTGCCAGGGCCTCGATGTAGTCCGCGGTCAGCTGCGGGATGCTGTTCCCCAGGCAGCCCAGGCGACTCTCATACAGAATGGTGGCCACTCCTGCACAGGGGAGACGTTACAGCTTTTCTCCTTCCAGGTTATCCACAGAATCAACATGAGCTACCTGGCCATAAAAGTGGCTCCCAAAGTCGTTCAAGTGCCGCCCCCCGAGGTTTTCCTCTATCAGGTTCTGATCCTCAGGACGTCGTGCGCACGGCCTCACCATGCCCTCAGTTCAACAGTCTGTTCAAGACCCACGAAGCAAACTTCCCAACCTTTCAGCCAATTGCTCGAGTTTGGGGAGTTAAAAGGTGGCTCTTCCTGGCCACACACTGGGGAGCCCCAGACCCGAGAGCTAAGAAGGCAGAGAAAAGGGCTGCCAAGAACCAGGGAAGAGCAGGATTTCTTCTCTGTTGATTTTGTGATGACTTTTAGAGAACATTAATGCCGGAACTTGAAAAAGTTAACTTAAAGATTAAATTTGAAGCAAGCTAAACTCATTTTTTAGTGGGAAATCTGCACTTCCTTGGTGGGTAAGACTCTGCCCTCTCACTGCAAGGGACATGGGTTCAATCCTCAGCCTGCGAAGAAATAGTAAAAGTGGGAAACCGAATAGAATTCCCAAACAACTCAGGTTCAGAAAAAATGTTTGGTATGCTACCCTTTTTAAGTAAAAAAGAAGACTCACATGTATTTCTTTGTACATATGTAAAATATCCCCTGAAGAAATTGGTGACCTAGCTGGGTCAGGAGAGATGGAAACCTTTCCAGGAGCACCTTTTGGGTTTGGTTTTTGAACCATGGGAATGTACTACCCATCTAACGAGGGTTTTAAAAGCTGGAATGACTGTAGCACACACCCTCTCAATTTCTGCTGCGCCTTTTAAGTTTGGCGGTGCTGGGTCTTAGTTGCAGCATGTGGGATCTAATACCCTGCCTGGGGATCAAACAGGGGCTCCCTGCATTAGGGCCGCAGAGTCTTACCCACTGGGCCACCAGGGAAGTTCCTCTGTTGCTTTTTAAACTGTGCTAAAACAAAATGTGCAGGAATTAGGAGCATGGTTCTTGAGTTAGAGAGGCCTGAATGTGAAACGAAATTTCTGCCATTAAAAATGGACAGTAGTTTTTCCGTTTCCCCATTTGTAACAGCGGTGGTCCATCTGGTTCCCTTAGCACTGTGAGGATTACACGTACATACATATGGGGCTTAGCACATTGTTTGGGGCGCAGGAAATGCTCAATGATAACAAACATATTTTGGCAAACGTCCATTCTTCCATCTTTCCCACCACCTGAATTCACTTCACTTCACCTTCCATTGAGTATTTGAAGAAAAGGTCATTGATGTTGGTCACTGTATCTCCATCTTCCGCCTGGCTCTTGAGGAAGTAGATTCTTTCAATTAAATCAGCAATAACTTGGTTGATTTCTCCTGCAAAAATGGCCACATCTTTCGGTTTCAGAATTCTTTGTCTCAACACACTTCTCATCTTGAGCCACTGTTCACCCTCCCTAGAATAAAGTGAATTCCAAATAATCTTACTTATATCAATATTCTGGGAAAGACTTCAGACTATCTCTGCAAAAATGTCCTAGCAATAGTCAACAAGATCTGCCAATCCAAACGGAATGACGATAGGACAGACACCGCAAAGAGCGGAGTGATGGTGTCACTCCCCAGCTCATGTATAAGCACACACATATAAGGACAAGCAGGCAAGAATCTCCGGACTGATGGGAACTGGGCCAGGGGGTCGGCAGATGCACTGTGCTCTCCTCCCTGCTTGAGGCTGTGCCGATTCACTCTCGGAAGACACAAAGGTGTATAAAAACAAAATAATAACCATAGCGGTTATGAGACAGGACTATCACAAGGCAATAAATGCTGACGTTCCGAGACCCTCCTGGAGGTCTCCTACAAGAGCTCACCACCCTTACCCCGGCCCACAGATGGGCTCTGTGAGCTTCAGCCACCATGGTGGTCATCACGTGGACACCTAAAGCCACGAAGTGTTGCTTGAGAAACAGTTTCTCTCCATCACTCGGTCAGTGGGACCGCCCACCTGTCCCTGCCACCAAGTCTCTTCCCAGAGGATTTCAGGAGATTTCAGGAGACCACACAAGAGGCTCTTCTGAGACTGTTCCCCTGGGAGTTCTGTGCTTTATTAACAGCTGGTTTTAGGAGCCTGGTGATTCAGGGAGGGAGTCGCCCCGGCTCCCTGCTCCTGCTGAGGCTCAGCCTGGCCCCACATACTCACGCAGAGATGAGGCCAGTGGATCTGCCCCGCAAGTCTCGGTACTCCTGCCAGGACCCCATGTTGGCCCTCTGGGGCGAAGCCCCCTCCGCGCGGAGCACCTGAGCCACCAGGTCTCGGTCTGCAACAGACACTACAAACTGCGGACCAAAGTGGGACTTGAAGACTTTTCCATATTCTCGTGTGTGCTCCTGCTGCGATGCCAAGGAGAGATCAGAAAAGGAGAGACACACAGATATGATGCACCTTCCATACAGACTCAGGGGAGCCGCACGCTGGGGCCGAGGGAAGCTCTACCCCATATGGAACTGATCAGAGTGGCCGCTTTACTCGTGGCTGTCAAGGGGGAAAGAAGCGGGGAGGGAAAAACTGGGAGACTGGGGTTGACGTACACACACTATTAAATATAAAATAGATCACTACTAAGCACAGGGAACTCTACTCAGGACTCTGTAATGACCTGTAAGGGAAAGGAATCTGAAAAAGAGTGCATAACAATCTATAACTAAGTCACTTTGCTGTGCACTTGAAACTAACAGAGCATTGTAACCCAACCATACTCCAGTAAAAATTAATTTTAAAAAAGAAGGCCACTTTAAATATTCCTGAGATCAACATATTTTCACAGCATTAATCATATTCACAGAAGTTTTCTTAATTCTTTAAAGAGGTGTATTTAAAAATAACTTAAGTGCGTGAAGCAACAGGAGAGGAATGGGGGTGTAGATGAACTAACTGCAGGGTCTAAACTGTCCTCCGAGTCAATCGTGCTCTGCCAGCTCCTTTCCCTTAGGCCCTCAGCAGCCCACCCAGCCTGCGCCCTTGAAGAAAGCTCCCTGTGGGCAATGTGTGATGAACCTGTGAAAATACCTACAGCAAGAAAATGAAAGAAAAGGCACCCAGATTAGAAAGGGAAAAATAAAGCTATCACTATTCACTGATGCCATGATCTCACATATAGAAAACTCTAAGATACCTGCTTAAAAAAAAAAAAAATCAAAACTAATACATACATTTTCAGTAAGCTTACAGGATATAAGATCAATATACAAAAATAAAATTGTATTTCCATACACTAGCAATGAACAACCCAAAAATAAAATTAAGAAAACAATTCCATTTGCAATAACATCATAAAGAATAAAATATTTGGGAACATAGTTAATAAAAGAATTGCAAAACTTACACTCTGAAAACTAAAAAAATCATTGAAAGAAATTAAAGGAAACATACATAAATGCAAAGATAATCCATGTTAAAGGAAAGAAAAACAATATTATTAAGACGGTAATACCTCCCAAACCGATTCATAAAGTCAGCATAATGCCTATCAGAAGTCCAGCCACTCAGAACAGCAAACACAATCTTTGAAGTTGAAGGCCTAACATTTCCCTGTTTCAAAGGTTACTATGAAAGTAATGAAGACAGTGTGATACTGGCCTAAGGATGGACATCTAAATCAATGGAATAACTGATAGCTCAGAAATAAACCCATACATCTATGGACAACTGATTTTCAACAAGGGTGTGAAGACAATTAAATGGGGAAGAATAGACTCTTTAACAAATGATGCTGGGAAAATTGGATAGCGACAAACAAAAAATAAGGCGTACGCTGGTCTCACACCACATTCAAAAACTACCTCAAAATGGGCCAGGACCAAAACATCAGCGCCAAACCCACAAGACTCTAAGAGGAAAACAGAGGGATAAATATTCATGACCTAAGCTTTGGCAGTAGTGTCTTAAGATAGGATACCAAAAGCATGTACAACAAAAGAAAAAATAGATGTTTGGCCATCATCGCAATTTGTAAATGTCTTTCACTACCAAGAAAGTGAAAGACAATCCCTAGAATGGGGAAAATATTTGCAAAATACATATGCATAAGAGATTTATGTCTAGAATATATAAGAAACTATTACAACCCAACAGAGAAGAAAACAAATCAATTAAAAAACTGGGCAATTATTTGAACGGACACTTCTCTAAAGAAGGTCTCAAAACGGCTAATACTCGCATGGAAGAGGCTCAGCATCATTAGTCAATAGGGACGCGTAAATCAAAACCACAATATCACTTTGTATGCACCAGTATGCTTATAATCAAAGGACAGGCAATAGCAAGTACTAGCCCAGTACTCTTGCCTGGAAAATCCAATGGACGGAGTAGCCTGGTGGGCTGCAGTCCATGGGGTCGCTAACAGTCGGACAGACTGAGCGACTTCACTTTCGCTTTTCTCTTTCATGCACTGGAGAAGGAAATGGCAGCCCACTCCAGTATTCTTGCCTGGAGAATCCCAGGGATGGGGGAGCCTGGTGGGCTGCCGTCTATGGGGTCACACAGAGTCGGACACGACTGAAGTGACTTAGCAGCAGCAGCAAGAATGTGGAGAAATCAAAACCATCTTGTACTGCTGATGGAAAGTAAAATAATGCCGCTACTTTAGAACAGTCTATACAAAGTTACTCTTTGACACAGCAATTTCATCTCCAAGAAATAGACCTCAAAGAAATGAAAACATGTGTCTGCACAAAAACTTACACTGAATATTCCTAGCAGCATTACTTGTAACAGTCAAAAGGTGGAAACAATCCAAATGTCTATCAGCTGATGAATGAATAAGCAAAATGTGGTCTGTCCATACACTGGAATATTATTTATCTATAAACAGGAATGAGGTACTGATACATGTTACAACATGGGGGAACCTTGAAAACTTGATGCTCAGTGAAAGAAGCTAAACGTGAAAGACCACATACTATATGATTCCATTTATATAAAATGTCCAGAATAGGCTAATCTATAAAGACAGAAAGTAAATCATCAGTAGTTGCTTAAGGCTGGGGGAATGGAGGGTTGGTGAATCATAGCTAAAGGATACTATATTGTATTATCTAGGGTTTCTTTTTACGGTTATGAAATGTTCTATATTTGTTTGTGGTGATGATTGTATACTTCAAGTGAGAGAACTGTATGATATGTGAAGTATGTCTCAACAAAGTTGTTACCAAAAAAGGAAATCACAACAAATGTAAATGAGTTAACCTGTCCAGTTACATAACTAAGGAAGGAAGGAGAAAGGATGAAAGATGAGTGCCCTCAAGCATGGCTCAGCATGACAAAGGCAGGGCTGAGCACGGCAGAAATGACTGCATTGCTCTCTAGCATGTGCCAACGTTTCTTATCACCCCAGTTCTCGACCACGGAGACGGCAGGCCAGAGAGTCTGCCATCTCTCCACTCGTCTGCACTCGGGTGGAAGCTGTTTGCTTCTCTACGGGCCTGGCTGAAGCCCCGCTGCCTGGAGAGGAAGACACTCAGACTCGGCTGGTGTGTGTCAGGTGCCAGAGGACCACTGGACCACTCACCCTACCCAACAGGTGACCCCAGAAGGGCGTTTCTCCAGGTCTCTGATAGGATGGCTGTTATAGGAAGGACTGGGAGAGGGAAACCCAGCTACTGGATGGGCACGACCAGAGAAGGGAGCGACTGACCAAGGGGCAGAAAGAACTAGATGGAGAATACAAGCTTATGGCCCTTTTAGTGGTGGGCCATGGAATGATACGGTCAGCCAGACTCAGTTTGTTTAGCCAGCTGGAGCACAAACTCTGGAGCTGGCATCTCGAGTCACAGACGGGTGACCTTGAGAAGTTAGGTTCCACTGTGCCTCAGTTTCCTCATCTGCAAAATGGAGAAATAATAGAAATTACCTCCCAGAGAGGACTTAGAACAGTGCCTGGGCAACCATGGAAAGAGTTCTAGACGTGTCCATTCTTCCTACGTATTGGTTATTACTACAGCTTCCAAAGCCCTTCCACAGCCCTGATCTCACGGCCTCACAATAACCCGTGAGATGGACGGCGAATGTTAGACGTCTGCACAGAGGAGGAAGCCGCAGTCCAGAGAGCGTAACTGATTGGCCGGGACTCCACAGGTGTTTGCAGACCGCTGGTAGGTAACTCAGGACCCTCCCACTTTGTCACACCAGGCACCCTGATCTCTTCTTATGTATTGGTTATTACTACAGCTTACAAAGCCCTGATCACTGTCTGCTCTGCTGCTAACTAGCTGTGTGACCGTGACCAAGTCACTCACCCAAGACTCTGGGTGTTGGCCACATGTAAAGTGAAAGACCTGGATCCTATAGCTGGCATTCTGTGATTACAAGTCGAGTGAAAGAGAACTGGAGTGGAGATAACAGAATAATTCTCTTCCTCCTGAGAACGGCAGTAGGGGTGATCTGGACAGCACCGCGAAAGGGTTATACTAGAACCTTATCCAGTCTAGAGCAACCTGTATTAAACATGCCAGTAAATCATAAATAATGTTTTTGCCATATTTGAAAACTATCATCCTGATATCTTATGTTCAGCTTTCACATGGAAAAGAGAGGAAATCATTTTTGACCCCTAGAAACATGTCTGGGAAGAAATTGTGTAGGGGTCATGTGGCAGATGGCAAGATGGGGGCCGACTGGAATTTTAGTCAAATTAAAATTGCTCCTCTTGCTCCACAGTCTTTTCCTATCAGTGAAATTTCTGCTCCTCCAGCGGTAGCCCTGGCCTCTGCACCATCTGGTAGGTTAATAGTTGAGGGAATGAATGACCAAAACCCAGGTGGATGGTTACAAAGACTTCCTCTGATTAGTTTCTGAAGGTTGAACGGTAAGCTTTGAACAGAAGGAAGGGGGTAGGGGGGTGGAGGGTGTTCTCGGAAGAGGCCAAAAGGCCCAGGTCCCAGAAATGACAGCCGGTGCCGGGGTGGCCGCCCTGAGAAAACGACGGGGGCAGAGTGGGCAGCAGCTGCCCGGCAAGTGAGAGAGGCCGGATCTGCCGGCCTTAAAGGTGAGGGTCACCGTGCAATTAAAGGTTTGCGGTGGGCATGGGAAGGGCAAAACTCCGGGTCAACGTGAGCCACCGTAGAGTGAGCGGGCTCCCCTACACCCCGACAGGGTTGTTGGACCGGTTGGGTTCTTCCTAAGGCCCTGCCCAGCCCTGGCTTGACGCCGAGATTCAGGAACCTTCGTCTGTCTTCTCATCACTTAGAGGTTACATAAGCCGGAGCCTCCGAACCCCCGCTATTTGGGGGATTTTGTTTTTCAATTATAAAACACCAGCAAAGAGGGCTAAAAGCATAGGCAACAAGTCCTCGGCCGCGAAAAGAGCCACCGGGCGCCTCGCCCACCGCGTGGAGAGAAGGTGCTCCGGGGTCGCCCCGGGGGCCGCCCGCTCCGCGTCTACTCCGCAGGCCCGCGCGCGGGCGCCCCCGGCCGCGCCCTGCCCTCTGCGCCCCTCCTCGGGGCGCTCAGAGCCCCTCCCCGGCGCACCCCCCGGGACCCTCCCCGGCGTCTCCTCCTCGATGGCCCCCCAGCGCCCCTCCCCGGCGCGCCCCCCGGGACCCTCCCGGGCCCCTGCCCCGGCGCTCCCGCCGCGGCATCCTCGCCCGGGCTTTCCCTCCGGAGCTCGCCGGGCTTCCCCCGCTGGCGTCCTTCCCGGCGCTCCGTGCCCGGCGCCCTCCCGCGGGAGAGAGCCCGCGCGCGCCGCTACCTGGATCTCGTGGATGCGGCTGAAGCCGTCCTTCCCGAAGAACTCCACCAGGTTGGCGAGGGTCCGGGGCCCCGGCATGGCGGCGAGGCTTCGGGGCCCCCCTGCCCGGCCCCCGGCCTGCGGCGCCCCTGGCCGCCCCGCTCCTCCGTCCTGGGCCCGCGCCCTCGCCCGGAGCCCGGAGCCGGCCAGCCGGGGCTGCCCCGCGTCCCAGCCGCCCAGAAGCCCGCTCCGCCCGGCCGCCGGGCTCGGACGGGCTTTCAGGATCCGCTCCAGCAGAGCCATCGCGATCCCGTGCGTTGGTCTGTCTGAGCAGTTTTTTTTGTTTCGAGGGCTGCTCTTTGAGGTTACTCTCTGCTCCGTTTTAACTTGTTCGAGCAGCGCTCCTTCGAAGTACTGCGGCCCGGGCATCAGTTTACACAGACTTTTATTGAACGCTCCCTCCCCTGAGGCTGGGGAAAAGGGGGTGGTCTGTGATGAGACTGCAACAGAAATGAAGCGATTATTTTTTCTTCACATCGATTAATTGAGCGTTCCTTGAGACGGCAAAGTTTTAAGGTCAATCTCACTCCCAAGCATGGCCCAAAAAAGAAGTCGGCCGAGATTTTTTACGTTATTTCCTTCCTTAAAAATTACTATTGATGAAAGAAAGCTAATTTGCTCCTTTTGTATTTTAAAACCTGTTCTTTGTGATTTCAAGTTATGCAATTATAATTTGATCCCGAAATGAGAACAAAAGTGTTAGATGACTTTGCGATCCCTCACAGTCTTGTAAAGTGACCACGTTATTACTTTAGCACAAGTTTTCATAATGAAAAATACGCTGCCTCTGTTGATGGTCTCCTTAATTTTATCCCAGCGCACAGTACAGACTGGAAGCGCTAGACAGGACCTGTGGTGAGGGGTGAGTGACTTCTTGAACATTTGGTGTTTTTTATCTCCAGCAAGGATTGGTCTTGTTGCACAATGCCTAGAGAAATGAACACACCTCCAGGCGAAAATGAGAAGGAAGAGGACTTCGCTAACATAGGTTCAGATTGCAATGCCAAGCTGCACAGGAAAGTGGGCCGTAGGGCGCTTGGCACAGGAGGGGCAAGAAATGTGTCATCTGGTTTCAGGAAGGCAGCCCAGATTCTGAACTAGTTATTCAACAACTTACTCTGAAAGCTGAGAACATTATTCAAAGATTTCATGCAGTTTGTTCTCCTACATCTAAATGTGTTTTTTTGAAAGCCTACAAAATATTGTTACTTTTTGATTTGTAGTTTATACCTTTACAACTCTGTTAAATGTGCATTTCATTTAAAAGCAGGTAAGTGAAGCAAAGAAGACCATAATTTCTAACAAGTACTTAGTTATTCCATTTTTAGGAAGTACTTAGCAACTCTTATTTATAAGGTACTATTGCTGTAAGGGACTCAAAGTGTAAGATATTAATCCTGCCTTCAAGGACCTCATAACCCACAAGGAGAATAAAACAGTATACAAATACACATCAGATTAGCATAAGTGCCATGAAACTGATACAGAATATGATTGGAATTTGTGGGGAGGAGAGATCACACCTCCTACTAGGGTAGGAAAGAGTAGTGCAGGAGAGAGAGCCCTTCTGAAGGAAGGAGTCTTTAGGCAGGGTTTGAAGAGAGGGCTCAGCTTTAATAGGCAGAAGTGGGGTAGCAATTCAGCTAGAAGGCAGGGTATGAAGAATGGCACAATCGCTTTGTTCCTAGAGATGTTCTGAAGTATTTTTGAGGGTTACTGCTCCTCAGGAACAAAGATATCATTAAAGAACCATATATATAAAAGGTGATTCAGTCCACTCTACATAAACAACTGCTAAAGACAGATTTATATAGATAATGATTTAAAACACAGCCAGTTCTCTATTAGGGTAATTAAGATAAAGACTTTAGTAAAGAGAGGAAAGTGACAGAGAGTAAGAGGATGTAAAGAAATTCGGGAAGGAAGGAAGATTTAAGTACGCAGACACAGGTTTTCATTGAACATCCTTGCTCTCGTGTCTTCTAGCTTCATAACTACAGAAACAAAGTTGTCTGCTCTTGATATTTGGCTCAAGCTCAATGAAAGGAAGCAAAAGGCTATTTTAGAGTCTGTTGGTATAAATTATCAAGCTGAAATTCTGCAATGGAACAGTATACTGTCCTGTAGCTAATTATAATAGCGGGAAACACATCTGAATCCAGACATAGAATAAATCATTTAGATTGGGAGAATTTTTTTGTGTAATAGTCAAAAGTAATTATAAAAGTAACTATTACTTCGGTCTATCCAGATTTTTTGATATGGACCATTTTTAAAGTCTTTATTGAATTTGTTACAGTATTGCTTCTGTTTATGTTTTGGCCTTTTGGCCCCAAGGTATGTAGAACTTTAGCTCCCTGACCAGGGAGCCAACCTGCGCTCCTTTCATTAAAAGGTGAAGTCCTAACTCCTGGGCTCCGGGGAGGTCCCTGCTTTGTATTTTTTTAAAAAGGGTTATTTAAAACAAATGATTATCATAATTGCTGGGAAGTCTAGTGGGGAGGAAATAAATAAAGGATGGAATGTTATAAGAATCTTAAAAAAAAAAAACAACTGAAAAAAGAATTCCAGCATAGGAAAATACCATCCATGTGTTTGTCCCCTTCTCCCCCAGTGAGCAAGAAAAACAGAAATGAGACTCTGACTTCCAGGAGACAGAAGAGCACCATCTGTCCTCATGTGACCTGAAACCAGACTTTGTACAGATGTTTTCCCTCAAGAAACCCAGCCTGTTGGCAGTACACTGGGAAACAATGAGTTGCCCTTCCCCAACAAAAAAACAGGAAAATAAGATTGCCCTCTGAAAGTTAGACAAATAAACACACAAATAATTAGCCATCTGTGGAAGTAAAACCAAGAGACGGTCTTCAACATCTCTCAAAACTCCAACCCAGGGGACCTCAGATATATCTCAGGATGCAGAATTGGAACGTGGGGCCTGTCAGTCAAGCAAAGCTCAACAAAGTATATTCCCTGGAACAGAACAAGGATGATCAAACTGGATCTCAGAAAAGATAGCGACCATAGAAGACGTTCTAGGAAAGGAGATTCTGAATTCCGAAATCCAAACTTGCTAATCGTGGTGCACGTATGCTCCATCGTGCCTGACTCTTGTGAGGCCCTGGACTGTAGCCCGCCAGGCTCCTCCGTCCACGGGCTTCTCCAGGCAAGAATACTGGAGTGGGTTGCCATTTCCTCCTCCAGGGGATCTTCCCCACCCAGGGATCGAACCCGCGTCTCCTGCCTCTCCTCCATTGGCAGGCAGATGCTTTACCACTGAGCCGCCTGGGAAACTGGTCACAGTGGGGCAGGATTCATTTACCAAGCTCCCCCCGTCTGGGTGAACTGTCCCCTGTGCTCTTGAGTCCTTGCCCCCGGCAGCTTTCATTTTCCATTTGAAGAATTAATGGTATTTTTACAAAAAGAATTAATGGTGTGATACTGTTCCTTCCCCTAGACTCATTTGTAAAAAGAACAGAACAGAAAGAAATTAAGACAAAGTTATTCCAGAACTGAGAGCTCTCAAATCCTCTTTCCTGTGAGTCGTAAGACAGTGCCATTTAAACTATTGCTGACATCTGGCCCCCAAAATCCCTGTTAGTTCAGGCCAAGAGAAAAACTTCCTCTTCTTAGAAACGTGAGCGTTCCTCGGGGGTCCAGTGGTTAGGACTTCAGGCTTTTACTGCAGTGGCCCGAGTTCAAACCCCGGTCACGGAACTGAGATCCCCCAAGCCAGGTGATGCAGCTGAAAAATAAAGGTATGTGGGAATTCTCCGCTGGGGTTCATCATCCAGCAAAGGCTTTCAAGCAGTTGTTAAGCTGCCAGAAACAAGTGTAATATGTGTAGTATTGTTATTGAATAGATGTGTTTACATGTAAATATATGTGCTAAATACAAGGATTTAAAACAGACCAAACACTTATATATATTCCTAGACTTGTACTGAGCAACAGCCTCTATCCTAGTCCTTCTGCCCCCTTTAATCCATCTCTTTCTCATGACTGCCCTGTGCCATGGACACATTAGCCTCATTTGCTTGAGGAAACAGGCTTAAGAGCCTTGCTAAAAAGCGTTGGCTTAATAGGACCAAAGTTAACATCTGAATCCAAGTCAGCTTCGGAGTTTCCTTTCGCGCACCTGCTCTGCATGCAAGTGAAGAGAAGCGGCGTGGGCTAGCACAGCTTGCCGCGGTAGGGCATATTGCTTCAAGGCGCTCGCCACTTCCCACAGGATCCCTGTAGACAGGTGAGCAAGAGTGAGACTAATGCCTCCCGAGAGGAAGGCAGAAGGCCTCCAGAGGAGGTGAGTGCTGCCCTGTCTCTTTCCTTCTTTTTTTGGAGAGCCAGCCCCTCCCTGTTTCAAAGCTGCCCTGCTTTATCCAAGGGGTTTTAACCTCAGAGAGACAGCAGTGAGCGATCTTGAAGTAGGATCTTATTTCCGTGCCCAGGGATTGTTCAGGAATCATTTAAAAGTAGGTAAGTGAAGCAAAGAAGACCATAATTTCTAACAAGTACTTACTTATTCCATTTTTAGGAAGTACTTAGCAACTCTTATTTATAAGGTACTATTGCTGTAAGGGACTCAAAGTGTAAGATATTAATCCTGCCTTCAAGGACCTCATAACCCACAAGGAGAATAAAACAGTATACAAATACACATCAGATTAGCATAAGTGCCATGAAACTGATACAGAATATGATTGGAATTTGTGGGGAGGAGAGATCACACCTCCTACTAGGGTAGGAAAGAGTAGTGCAGGAGAGAGAGCCCTTCTGAAGGAAGGAGTCTTTAGGCAGGGTTTGAAGAGAGGGCTCAGCTTTAATAGGCAGAAGTGGGGTAGCAATTCAGCTAGAAGGCAGGGTATGAAGAATGGCACAATCGCTTTGTTCCTAGAGATGTTCTGAAGTATTTTTGAGGGTTACTGCTCCTCAGGAACAAAGATATCATTAAAGAACCATATATATAAAAGGTGATTCAGTCCACTCTACATAAACAACTGCTAAAGACAGATTTATACAGATAATGATTTAAAACACAGCCAGTTCTCTATTAGGGTAATTAAGATAAAGACTTTAGTAAAGAGAGGAAAGTGACAGAGAGTAAGAGGATGTAAAGAAATTCGGGAAGGAAGGAAGATTTAAGTACGCAGACACAGGTTTTCATTGAACATCCTTGCTCTCGTGTCTTCTAGCTTCATAACTACAGAAACAAAGTTGTCTGCTCTTGATATTTGGCTCAAGCTCAATGAAAGGAAGCAAAAGGCTATTTTAGAGTCTGTTGGTATAAATTATCAAGCTGAAATTCTGCAATGGAACAGTATACTGTCCTGTAGCTAATTATAATAGCGGGAAACACATCTGAATCCAGACATAGAATAAATCATTTAGATTGGGAGAATTTTTTTGTGTAATAGTCAAAAGTAATTATAAAAGTAACTATTACTTTGGTCTATCCAGATTTTTTGATATGGACCATTTTTAAAGTCTTTATTGAATTTGTTACAGTATTGCTTCTGTTTATGTTTTGGCCTTTTGGCCCCAAGGTATGTAGAACTTTAGCTCCCTGACCAGGGAGCCAACCTGCGCTCCTTTCATTAAAAGGTGAAGTCCTAACTCCTGGGCTCCGGGGAGGTCCCTGCTTTGTATTTTTTTAAAAAGGGTTATTTAAAACAAATGATTATCATAATTGCTGGGAAGTCTAGTGGGGAGGAAATAAATAAAGGATGGAATGTTATAAGAATCTTAAAAAAAAAAAAAAACTGAAAAAAGAATTCCAGCATAGGAAAATACCATCCATGTGTTTGTCCCCTTCTCCCCCAGTGAGCAAGAAAAACAGAAATGAGACTCTGACTTCCAGGAGACAGAAGAGCACCATCTGTCCTCATGTGACCTGAAACCAGACTTTGTACAGATGTTTTCCCTCAAGAAACCCAGCCTGTTGGCAGTACACTGGGAAACAATGAGTTGCCCTTCCCCAACAAAAAAACAGGAAAATAAGATTGCCCTCTGAAAGTTAGACAAATAAACACACAAATAATTAGCCATCTGTGGAAGTAAAACCAAGAGACGGTCTTCAACATCTCTCAAAACTCCAACCCAGGGGACCTCAGATATATCTCAGGATGCAGAATTGGAACGTGGGGCCTGTCAGTCAAGCAAAGCTCAACAAAGTATATTCCCTGGAACAGAACAAGGATGATCAAACTGGATCTCAGAAAAGATAGCGACCATAGAAGACGTTCTAGGAAAGGAGATTCTGAATTCCGAAATCCAAACTTGCTAATCGTGGTGCACGTATGCTCCATCGTGCCTGACTCTTGTGAGGCCCTGGACTGTAGCCCGCCAGGCTCCTCCGTCCACGGGCTTCTCCAGGCAAGAATACTGGAGTGGGTTGCCATTTCCTCCTCCAGGGGATCTTCCCCACCCAGGGATCGAACCCGCGTCTCCTGCCTCTCCTCCATTGGCAGGCAGATGCTTTACCACTGAGCCGCCTGGGAAACTGGTCACAGTGGGGCAGGATTCATTTACCAAGCTCCCCCCGTCTGGGTGAACTGTCCCCTGTGCTCTTGAGTCCTTGCCCCCGGCAGCTTTCATTTTCCATTTGAAGAATTAATGGTATTTTTACAAAAAGAATTAATGGTGTGATACTGTTCCTTCCCCTAGACTCATTTGTAAAAAGAACAGAACAGAAAGAAATTAAGACAAAGTTATTCCAGAACTGAGAGCTCTCAAATCCTCTTTCCTGTGAGTCGTAAGACAGTGCCATTTAAACTATTGCTGACATCTGGCCCCCAAAATCCCTGTTAGTTCAGGCCAAGAGAAAAACTTCCTCTTCTTAGAAACGTGAGCGTTCCTCGGGGGTCCAGTGGTTAGGACTTCAGGCTTTTACTGCAGTGGCCCGAGTTCAAACCCCGGTCACGGAACTGAGATCCCCCAAGCCAGGTGATGCAGCTGAAAAATAAAGGTATGTGGGAATTCTCCGCTGGGGTTCATCATCCAGCAAAGGCTTTCAAGCAGTTGTTAAGCTGCCAGAAACAAGTGTAATATGTGTAGTATTGTTATTGAATAGATGTGTTTACATGTAAATATATGTGCTAAATACAAGGATTTAAAACAGACCAAACACTTATATATATTCCTAGACTTGTACTGAGCAACAGCCTCTATCCTAGTCCTTCTGCCCCCTTTAATCCATCTCTTTCTCATGACTGCCCTGTGCCATGGACACATTAGCCTCATTTGCTTGAGGAAACAGGCTTAAGAGCCTTGCTAAAAAGCGTTGGCTTAATAGGACCAAAGTTAACATCTGAATCCAAGTCAGCTTCGGAGTTTCCTTTCGCGCACCTGCTCTGCATGCAAGTGAAGAGAAGCGGCGTGGGCTAGCACAGCTTGCCGCGGTAGGGCATATTGCTTCAAGGCGCTCGCCACTTCCCACAGGATCCCTGTAGACAGGTGAGCAAGAGTGAGACTAGTGCCTCCCGAGAGGAAGGCAGAAGGCCTCCAGAGGAGGTGAGTGCTGCCCTGTCTCTTCCCTTCTTTTTTTGGAGAGCCAGCCCCTCCCTGTTTCAAAGCTGCCCTGCTTTATCCAAGGGGTTTTGACCTCAGAGAGACAGCAGTGAGCGATCTTGAAGTAGGATCTTATTTCCGTGCCCAGGGATTGTTCAGGAACCCTGTTTCAAGGAGGCAAAACCCAGTGCGCAGTTTATTATCAGAAACTCGGCACAACGCGTGGGAGAGCACGCAGAGAAACAGGTTATTAAAGACAGAGCAGGGCAGAGATTCATACCCAGAGGAGAGTGTGGGTTTCCTGAGTGAGGAGCCTGCCAGAGCGGTGATTTAAGTCGCCTACATGGGGCCTTTGCCCTCCTCTGGCCAACTGCCTCGCTTCTTTTCCCACACCTGACTTGTCTTCAGGCCCCTCCCGGTGATGTGGAGGTGCATCTTTTTGTCAAGATGGACTCCAGCCCCAAGGCCTACAGCAGGTCGTTGGCACCTACTATGGGGCGGCGCCCCCTCCCTTTTTGACCCCAGAGGAGCCTTCCTGTCCGTGTGCAGTCAGCGAGGTCTCCTTGAGCTCAGGAGCAATAGATGTGGTCCTCTGATCGCTATACTCCGGCAGAGCTCAGCTCCTGCCATTAACATTGCCCTTGGAGTGTCAGGAAAAACAAAGCTCCAGTTTACTTTGCTCCACAAACTCCAGCTGCTCAGCCTAGGGCCTATCTCCTACCTCAGTTTGGATGGTGTTAGCTGCCTGGGGGCCTCTGATTCCAGAGTGGCCAGAGCCTGCCATGGACTTACTAGAACAGTCAGTGTGAATGGTCTCTTCTCTGGGATCACAACCTGTAAGCCCTGTGAGCTGGCTGTCACACTCAGAGGCACCCAACTGGGTGCAGACAAAGGATGGGGACCCCTGACACCCTTATGAGAGACCCTGGACCTCAGCTTCCCAGAAGGGACGTATCATTTCTTTCCTAACTTCTCAGGTGAGTTGGCACTCCTTCCCCCTTTACAAAGTGGCGTTTACCTGGTGAATTAATCATGGCTCAGAGTGAGGTCCTCAGTCTTACAGATTTGGAGATTCTGTTCCCTGAACAGAGCCTCATGAAGAATACCTCGTTGATAGGAGTGGGGACTTTCAATATGATTAAACTCTGAGTAACTTAAATGATTAATTTAGAATAAGAGGGTGAGCTCTGAAAGTATCAAACATTTGAATTGACCTTACCAGTGTATTTTCTCCCTGTAGACATCAGAAGTGAAATTATCAGCAGGTTTCCTGGTGTCCCTCATGGATCCCTAAGCCTCCACCCTTGGACAAAGTGTGCTTGTTTACATAACAGTTCCAAGCCTCCGAGACCCCAGGTGGCACAGTGGTAAAGAATCCACCTGTCAGTGCTGGAGACACAGAAGACCCAAGTTCAGTCCCTGGGTCAGGAAGATGCCCTGGAGGAGGGCGTGCCAACCCGCTCCAGTATTATTGCCTGGAGAATCTCATGGACAGAGGAGCCTAGCAGGCTGCAGTCCACGGGGTCGCAAAGAGTCGGGCACAACCGAGGGAGTGAACACATGATCCTTAGCCTGCGTCTGGGACTGTAACCTCATGAGGGCTGGGACTGGGTCTCACTCGTAGTTGGATTCCCCCCAGCCTGAGAAGACAGAGGAGCCTAGCAGGCTGCAGTCCACGGGGTCGCAAAGAGTCGGGCACAACCGAGGGAGTGAACACATGATCCTTAGCCTGCGTCTGGGACTGTAACCTCATGAGGGCTGGGACTGGGTCTCACTCGTAGTTGGATTCCCCCCAGCCTGAGATAGCGCTAACACACGTGGGATCACTGCAAAATGTCTGAATGTCTGTTTCAGTCAGCAAAATAGCGAAATCTCATCAGCGCTACTGTGAGACATAAACCACACACCATCTCCTGATCAAATGAAGACATTCCCTGCAGTGGTGAAACAGGACTGTGATGTTAGCCAGACTACTTCCCAGCACTTAGGTGGATCCATGACCCCGTGTCCACTGATCTGGACTATGGTAAAGACCACCAAGGCCTCGGGNTAGCGAAATCTCATCAGCGCTACTGTGAGACATAAACCACACACCATCTCCTGATCAAATGAAGACATTCCCTGCAGTGGTGAAACAGGACTGTGATGTTAGCCAGACTACTTCCCAGCACTTAGGTGGATCCATGACCCCGTGTCCACTGATCTGGACTATGGTAAAGACCACCAAGGCCTCGGGACTTCTGTCATCCTCTAGGATGACTGCGTTGCTGCCTGAACCCTGAGGGCTCTGTGGACCCACCGGTGTCTGCCCTGTGTGGGCCCTGAAGCCCCTCGCGAGCCGGGGCACACAAAACACAGGCACTGTGTCTATTAACACTTCGTTGCTGAACAAGTGGCTTTCCTACAACAGACAGGGGACAGAGGCTCACATGGATGAAGTAGCTTGCAAGCTTCATATCGCTGGCTTTAAATTCTGTAGGATAGCTCATTCAAGGCTTGCTTTCCACTGGGCTTTAAGAGCCTCAGCTTTTCATTTAACTTGAGAAGAGCAGAGGATGGGGTTTCACTTTAGGATTCTTTTCTTGGATGAGTCACTTGAATTCTGACACTTATGTTCTCTATTTGAAAGTACAGTCACAATAACAATACTAACATCTGATTTGTATACAATACTTTATAGTTTGTAACATACGTTATTTCCGTTTGATCCATTCGACAATGCTTTGGCTAGACAGATCAGTGGCTGATTGCGAGATTATTAGAGTGGTTTTCCCCAAGTCATCCGGTAGGCGAGTGACCAGGATAATTCTAGTCTTCTTGACTCCCAGTCCCAGACTGTCTCCACCTGCTTGCCCTGCCTCTTCCCATACAGGCACTGATAGCAGTCACAGTTGCGTGCATGTTCAGTCGCATCAGTGAGTCTGACTCTGTGTGACCCCATGGACTGTTTCCCACCAGGCTCCTCTGTCCACGGAATTCTCCAGGCAAGAATACTGGGGTGGGTCGCCATGCCTTTCTCCAGGGGATCTTCCTTACCCAGGGATGAAACATGTGTCTCTAATGTCTCCTGCATTGGCAGGCAGGTTCTTTACCACTCAGCATCACCTGGAAGCCAGCAATCAGAGTTAGGTCTGGAACTACCATACAGTGTATTTCATCCACCACAGAATTTGATGAGGCTGCTATGAGTTTATTGTAGTCTGTGACTATTGAGCTCCTCCTGTGTGGATGTCAGCAGGCCAGGAGCTATGGGAGCTATCAGGAGAAGTTAACTAAAATGTGTACTTGTCTGCCTGGACACCGATTCCCACGTGTTCTGTCCACTGAGGTATGATTCCGAACTGACTCCTTTCGGTGTACAGTTTTATGTGTCTTGACAAACACATGCAGTTGTGTGACTGTCCCCACGGTGATATCTTATAGTTNACTGAACTGAACTGAACTGAACTGAATGCTATACAATAGAGCTTTGTCCTTCATCTGTTTTATGTAAAGTCGTGTGTATCTGTGACTCCTAAGCACCTAACTTGTCCCTTCTTCTCCTTTCCCCTTTGGTTTTCTATGTCTGTGAGTCTGTTCCTCTTTTGTAAGTAGTTCATTTACATCATTTTTTAAGATTCCACATATAAGTGATACCATGCATGTTTATCCTTCTCTGACTTCCTTCACTTGGTGTGATAATTTCTTAGGTCCATCCACGTTGCTGCAAACGGCATTATTTCCTTCTTTATGTCTGATCAATAGTCCATTGATAAACGCATATGCACACCACATCTTCTTTATCCATTCCTCTGTTGAGGCGTTTAGGTTGCTTCCATGTGTTGGCTATTGTAAACAGTGCTACTATGAACACTGGGGTGCATGTATCCTTTTGAATTAGAGTTCTCTTCCCTGGTGGCTCAGAGGTTAAAGCGTCTGCCTCCAATGCGGGAGACCTGGGTTCGATCCCTGGGTCGGGAAGATCCCCTGGAGAAGGAAATGGCAGCCCACTCCAGTATTCTTGCCTGGAGAATCCCATGGACGGAGAAGCCTGGTAGGTTACAGTCCACGGGGTCGCAAAGAGTCGGACACGACTGAGTGACTTCACCTTCACCTTCACCTTCACCTTCAGATATATGCCCAGGACTAGGATTGCTAGGTCATATGATAGCTCTATTTCTAGTTGTTGTTTTTTTTTAAGGAACCTCCATACTGATGGTCAAGAACCCACATGCAATGTAGCAAACCTGGCTTTGATCCCTGGGTTGGGAAGATCCCCTGAAGGAAATGGCTCCCCACTCCAGTATTCTTGCCTGGGAATCCCATGGACGGAGGAGCCATGGGGTCGCAAAGAGTCAGATACAACTGAGCAGCTTGGCATGAGCACGATACTGTTCTCCATAGTGGCTGCACCAGTGTACACTCCCAGCAAGAGTGTAGGAGAGTTCCCTTCTCTCCAAGCCCTCTCCAGCATTTATCATCTGCAGACTTTTTGATGATGGCCATTCTGACAGGTATAAGGTAATACTTCATTGTAGTTTTGATCTGCATTTCTCTAATAATTAGCACTGCTGAGTGTCTTTTCATGTGTCTATTGGCCGTTTGTATTTCTTTGGAGAAATGTCTATTTAGGTCTTCAACCCATTATTTGGTTGGGTTTTTTTTTTTAATATTGAGCTGTTTATACTATTTCTTCATCTTTGATGTTTATTTTATAATAAGTTTGTAAATTCTCTTGAAAAACCTGATAAGGAATTTGATTTAAAGATTTATAGATTACTATAAGCAGAACTGATATCTTTTGGAAGATTAACCTGAAGCATTTCATATTTTCTATGCTATTATAAACAGTATATTTGCTTCAATTTCCAATTGTTGTTGCTAGTTCATTAAAATGTAATTGACTTTCATATGTTAAAATACCCTGCAACGATGCTAAACGCACTCATTAGTCCTATAGGAATTTTTTCTGTAGTTTCTATGAGACTTTTACATAGTCAAGTCACCTGCAGATAAAGATAATTCTATTCCTTCCTTTCCAACCTGTATGATTTTTTTCCCCTTACCTTTCTGTACTGGCTAGAGTTTCCAATACAAAGTCAAATAAAAAGTGAGACTGGACATACTTGACTTGTCCCTGACCTTAGCAGGAAAGCATTGCCTTTCAGCATTAAGTATGCATTTGTATGTGTGTGCTGACGTTTTACGTCATGTCTGACTGACTCTCTGTGACTCCACAGGGTGTAGCCCACCAGGCTCTTCTGTCCATGGGATTTTCCAGGTGAGAATACTGGAGTGGGTTGCACTTCCTTCTCCAGGGGATCTTCCTGACCCAGGGATTGAACCTATGTCTCTTGCATCTCCTTCATTGGCAGGCAGATTATTTACCTCTAGAGCCACCTGGGACGCCAGGTATGCTGTTGAAAGGTGAAAGTGTACTCATTCAGTTGCGTCCAACTTTTTTCCACCCCATGGACTGTAGCCTGCCAGGTTCCTCCGGCCATGGAATTCTCCAGACAGGAACACTTGAATGGGTTGCCTTTCCCTCCTTCAGGGGATCTTCCAGACTCAGGGATCAAACCAGAGTCTTCCACACTGTGGGCAGATTCTTTATCATCTGAGCCACTTTAATGGATCCCAAGTATCCTGTTAGCTGTAGGTTTTTTGTAGATGTCCTGTATCAGCTTGAGAAATTTTCATCTATTCCTAGTTTCCTGAGAAGTTTTCTCATGAAAGGAGGTTGGATTTTATCAAATGCTTTCTTTGTATCTATTGAAATAATCAGGTGGTTTTTCAATATGGGGAATGACATTGACTGACACTCAAATGTTAAACAAACTGCGATCTTGGGATAAAATCCACTTAGTCATGATGTATTGTCCTTATTATAGACTTTCAGATTTGATTTGCTAAAATTTTGTTAGGAAATTTTGCATCTGTGTTTATGAGGGATATTAGTCTGTCATTTTCTTTTCCTGAATTGTCTTTGCTTTCCTTATCAGAGTAACACTCTTCATAGAATGATTTTTAGAGGGGAGGAATATGTACAGTTGTTCATAATATTCACTTGCTATCCTTTCAATATCTGTAGGATTTGTAGTACTGTCATCTCTCTCATTCCTGATATTGGTAATTTGTGTGTTTTTTTCTGATAAGTCTGGCTAAAAGTTTATCAATTTTATTTTTTCACAGAATCAGTTTTCCATTTTTGTCAGTTTTCTGTATGGTTTTGTTTCTGTCTCATTTGTTTCATCTCCTTTTGCTTGTTTTCTATTTTCTCTTCTTTTTCTAGTTTCTTAATTTAGAAGCTGAGGTCATTAATTTCATAATTTTCTTCTTTACTAATACAGCTTGCTGCTGCTGCTAAGTCACTTCAGTCGTGTACGACTCTGTGCAACCCCATAGACAGCAGCCCACCAGGCTCCCCTATCCCTGGGATTCTCCAGACAAGAACACTGGAGTGGGTTGCCATTTCCTTCTCCAATGCATGAAAGTGAAAAGTGAAAGTGAAGTCGCTCAGTCGTGTCCGACTCGTAGTGACCCCATGGACTGCAGCCCACCAGGCTTCTCCGTCCATGGGATTTTCCAGGCAAGAGTACTGGAGTGGGGTGCCATCGCCTTCTCCGACTAATACAGCTGAATGCTATATATTTCCCTCTAAGTACTACTGCCTGGCAGGTTACAGTTCATGGGGGTCACAAAGAGTCAAGACACTACTGAAGCAACTGAACACACACACACACACACACCATTCCTTGTATCCCCCAAATTTTGATACCTTGGGTTTTGTTCTGTGTTCTTTTATGTGATTATCAGTCAGGTGTGGCTACAAAGGGCAACGTGGGAGAGGCTCAGGAAGACAAGTTTATTAAGCTCCCAAATTCCAGAACTGGAAGCAGAGCATACCATGCCATGCAGGCTACATGGGAAAGCCTCAGAGTGGTCAGCAGGCAGAAAGCAGGAATGAGGGGAAAGCCGAGGCTAGAATCTTTATGGCCTTCCTGTGGGACAGGCAAGGCAGGGCAAAATGAACAATTTAGAACTGGCTAGTTTGAATAATTTCATCAGGTTCTACAAATGTCAGCGTGGTCCCTAATGGCCTGGTACCTGGCCCTGGGCTGACCAAGACAGAGGAATATTGCTCCGAAGGTGTATGGATCAGATAAAGGAGCTATGTTTCTGGACTGGTTAGTTTGTAGGTCAAAGACGTTCTCCTGGCTGAGCCCTTTGCTATCACAAAAACTAGCTAGTCTCACCATTCACAACAGCCAAGACAAGGAAGCGACCTAAATGTCCATCAACAGATGAATGGGTAAAGATGTGGTACACACACTGCAATACTGCTCAGCCACAAGAATGAAATAATGCCACATGGGTAAACATAGAGATCATCATATGAAGGGGAGTCAGAAAGACAAATATCATATGATATCACTTTTATGTAGAATCTACACTATGATACAAACGAACTGACTTACAAAACAGAAACAGACTCACAGACATATAGAATAGGCTTGTGGTTACCGAGTGGGAGGGCAGGGGGAGAGGGCTGGACTGGGGGTTTGAGGTTAGCAGATGAGAACTAGTATAAACAGAATGCAGAATGGATAAACACAAGGCCCTATTATATGGCACAGGGAAATACGTTTAATTATTCAGTATCCTGTGTTGTTCGGCCATTGTGTCCAACTCTTTGCAACCCCCTGGACTACAGCACACCAGGCTTCTCTGTCCCTCCCCACCTCCCAGAGTTGGCTCAAACTTAAGTCGATGATGCCATTCAGCTCTCTCATCCTCTGTCATCCCCTTCTCCTCCTGCCCTCAGTCTTTCCCAGCATCAGGGTCTTTTCCAGTGAATCAGCTCTTCCCATCAGCTGGCCAGAGTATTAGAGCTTCAGCATCAGTCCTTCCAATGAATATTCAGGGTTGATTTCCTTTCGGATTGACTGGTTGGATCTCCTTGCAGTCCAAGGGACTCTCAAGAGTCTTTTCCAACACCACAGTTCAAAAGCATCAATTTTTTGGCACTCAACTTTCTTTATGGTCCAACTCTCACATCAGTACATTACTGGAAAAACCGTAACTTTGATTTATACAGACCTTTGTCGGCAAACTGATGTCTCTTCTTTTTAATACACTGTCTAGGTTTGTCACAGCTTTCCTTCCAAGGAGAAAACGTCTTTTAAAATTTCATGACTGCAGTCACTGTCTGCAATGATTTTAAAGCCCAAGGAAATAAAATCTGTCACTGTTTCCACTTTATCCCCATCTATTTGCCATGAAGTGATGGGACTGGATGCCATGATCTTAGTTTTTTTTAATGTTTTCAGCCATCTTTTTCACTCTCCTCTTTCACCCACATGCACACACACACATATAACTGAATCACTTTCCTGTAACTAACACAGCATTGTGAATCAACTATCATTAAAAAAAAAAAACAAAAAACTGGCTAGCCTCAGCAAGGGTATACAGTAAATTAAAAACAAAGTTTTCATTTTCACTCAATTTGAAGTACTAATTTCTCTTTGATCATTTTTATTTTAGAATTATATTAGTTTTCAAATATTTGGGGGTTTCCTACAGATCTTTCTTTTCTTGATTTTAAACTTACTTCCACTCTGGTCACAGAATATAGCTTGCATGACTTGAATCCTTTTAAATTTATTGGGACTTGTTGTACAGCCCAGAATTGAATCTTAGTAAATGATCTATACGAACTTGAATGTATATTCTGCAGTTACTAGGTGGTATTCCATAAATGTCAATCAGGTGAACTTGGTTTATAGTGTTGAAGTCTTCCAAATCTTTACTGATTTTTGGTCTGGTTAGTCTATCAAGTATTAAGAAAAAGATACTAAAATCTCTTCAATGTGAATTTTTCTCTTTTTGCAGAGGTATCGGTTTTTTTTTTAATCTTTTTAAGCTATTATTAATGACATAAATATTTAGGATTATTCAGTTCAGTTGCTCAGTTGTTTCCGACTCGTTGCGACCCCATGAATCACAGCACGCCAGGCCTCCCTGTCCATCACCAACTCCCGGAGTTCACTCAGACTCACGTCCATCGAGTCAGTGATGCCATCCAGCCATCTCATCCTCGGTCGTCCCCTTCTCCTTCTGCCCCCAATCCCTCCCAGCATCAGAGTCTTTTCCAATGAGTTAACTCTTCCCATGAGGTGGCCAAAGTACTGGAGTTTATTAGTTCCTCTTAATTGACCTCTTTATAAAATGACCCAGGTAATATTTTTTGCTCTGCAACCTACTTTGCCCAATATTAATATAACTCCTCCAGGTTTCTTTTGCTTCATGTTAGCATAGTATGTATTTTCCCATTCTTTAAACCCACTTGCATCCTAATATTAAATCTTGTAGGCAGCATAATTTAATTAGTTCCTCTTAATTGACCTCTTTATAAAATGACCCAGGTAATATTTTTTGCTCTGCAACCTACTTTGCCCAATATTAATATAACTCCTCCAGGTTTCTTTTGCTTCATGTTAGCATAGTATGTATTTTCCCATTCTTTAAACCCACTTGCATCCTAATATTAAATCTTGTAGGCAGCATAATTTTGTTCTTCTCTTAAAAATCTGACAATCTTTGATTCTTAATTGAGGGTGTTTAGATCTTTTCCTATTTATTCATAATCCCATCTGCTCCTGGGCTTCCCTGGTGGCTCAGAGGTTAAAGCGTCTGCCTACAATGTGGGAGACCCGGGTTCGATCCCTGGGTCAGGAAGATCTCCTGGAGAAGGAAATGGCAACCCACTCTAGTATTCTTGCTTGGAAAATCCCATGGATGGAGGAGCCTGGTAGGCTACAGTCCATGGGGTCGCAAAGAGTTGGACACGAACGAGCAACTTCATCTACTCCTGTTTCTTTCTTCCTCTTTTTCTGACTTTTTGGGAACTGAGTATTTTTCATGACTTCCTTTTATCTCCTATATTGCTTTTTTAGCCATTCTTTGTTACTTCAGTGACTACATCATATCACAAGCTATTTTCAAGCGATATACCACTTCATAGCTAACACAAGAAACTTGCAACAGCGTAACAGTAGAAACGTCCATTTCTACTCTCTTGGGTTTTATGCCAGTGTTGTTATACTTTTTACTTTGACATGCTATAAACCCCACAACACATTCTCTTTACAGTTATCTTTTTTGTTGTGGTAGAATATAGAAACATAAACTGTACCATTTTAACCACTTTAAAGCGCACAACTCAGTGGCATCAAGTACACTCACACTGCTGTGCAACTGTGAGCACTGTCCAGCTCCAGATGTCAGCGCGACCAGTTCTGTCTTAAAAATCAATGTGTAGAATAGAAAATTTTGTATATTTATCAATGCAGTTTGTAGTGGTCTCCAATCCTTTGTGGAGATACACATTTATAACTAGTATTAGATTCCTTTCCTCAAAGGACTTCCTTTAACGTGACCTCTAGCACAGGCGTGCTACTGATGAACCTTCTCAACACTCCTACACGTGAAGAATTTCACTTTTATTTCTGAAAGATCTTTTTGCTGGGTACAGAATTCTAAGTTGTTTTTCTTTTCCTTCAATACTTAAAGATATATTTCCGTAGTCTTTTTGATCACATATTTTTTTGTGTGTTGTTTTTGGCCACACCATGTGGCATGTGGGATCTTAGTTTGCCGACCAGGAATCAAACCCATGCCCTCTGCACTTGGAAATGTGGAGTCTTATCCACTGGACTGCCAGGGAATTCCCAATGGCATGGTTTTTAATAAGAAATCTCATCAAACAATTGGGAGTTTCTGACATGTTTCTTTTACTGATTTTAAATTTAATTCCACTGTTGCCACAGAACACTGTCTGCCCTCTTTATCTGTGTTTCCCTGCACAAAAAAGCGTACTCTCTGGCTCCTTTTTAAAATACTTCTGCACTCATTTTTATTCTCAGGAAGACAAGTGGCTCCTCGACTTTACTTGCAAACCTCGCAGAGTTCATCAGACACGTGCTGCTTTCCACACGACTGCAGAGGACAGTGCCACTAGACTTTTGGCCACTGTGTGACAGAGGCCCTCCTTCCTCCAGCTCCCCATAGCAGCTTCTTTGCTTCTTTTTAAGCACTCGCTGGCAGTGTTTTCAAAGTCTGGATTTCCACTGATAATCCGTTGACGGCAATTTGGGCATTCTCTAACACGGTCCTCAAAATCCTTCCAGCTGCTGCCCACTTTTTAGTTTCAAAGCCGCTCCCGCATTTTTGAGTATTTATTATAATAGCATCCTACTCTTGGTACCAAAATCTGTTATTATTTATCCATTGCTTTGTAACTATGGGCAACCATGACCACTATCCATCTCCAGAGCTTAACAATCATTTTTTTTTTTTGAGAGATAGACAGTAAGAGAATTGTAATTTTGTGGCTTTGTGTATCAGAAATGCAGGACCTTAGCTGGGTCCTCTGGGTTAGGGTCCTCACAGGATACAACCACGGGGTAGGTTAGGGCTGTGATCATCTCAGGCTCAACCAAAGGAGGATCTGTTTACAACCTCACTTCTATGAGTGCTGGCAGGATCCAGTCCACTGAGGGCCATGGAACTGAGGCTCCCTCCACTCTTTGCCATGTGGGGCTCTCCACTGGGCAACCTACCGTGTCAGAGCAAGCAAATGAGAAACGTCAGAGAATACGGACTTTTGTCATATTTCATCAAATGTCAGAGAATAAAGACTTTTCATTATGAGTTGTATCTTTCCCCTGGCTCTTTGCTTGCCTGGTGATTCCTGATTGGATGTCAGACACTGTATATATGTGCCAGTTGCTCAGTCATGTCCAGCTCTTTGGGATCCCGTGGACTGTAGCCTGCTCCTCCATCCATGGGATTTCCTGGGCAAGAATACTGGAGTAGGTTGCCATTTCCTTCTCCAGGGGATCTTCCCAATCCAGGTATCAAACCCAGGTCTCCTACACTGCAGGAGGACTCTACTGTCTGAGCCCAAGTTTTACCTTATTGGTTGCTAGATATTTTCACACTGTTAATAGGTAGCTTTGTTCTGGAATGTGCTAAGTTACCTGGAAATAGTTGGATTCATTTGGGTTGTGTTTTCAAAACTTTATTAGAACTCATGCATTAGTTTAGGTCTAACTTTCACAATATTGAAGCAAAACCTTGTTGAATACTCTGCCTGATGCTCTGTGAGATGAGGAATTTCATCCAGGCTGGTGGGAACAGGAACAGTGCAGACCCTGGATATGCTCGCCCTAGTCCTTCCAGGAGTTTCCTTCCCCAGCCTTGAGCAGCTTCTTCACTGCATGTGCATGCGCTTCCTGGTGCTCAGTGGGAGACTCAAGGGCCCCTAAGCGTATTCAGTACTTCTTTATGCAGCTCTGTTTGGTACTTTGCCCTGTAAATTCCACCTGTGGTGGGGTGTAAGGGCTGGTTCAGGGAAAAGGCAGCAGGAAGGGGTAACAGGGTAAATGGTGGCCAGCGAATCATTCATTTACAACTTCCCACAAGGTGTAAGCAGGCAGAGTTACTGTTCTCTTTTTTAAGTCCATAAACTTTGAAACAGAGTCCAATTCAGCACTGCCTAACTGTATATCAGATATCGGGGTAAAATAGGGTACCAATGTAAGAACCAAAAAGGAAGAGCGCACAGAGCACACAGTGGCAGAGGAGACAGGGGTGGGAGCGGGAGTCAGGCTTCCTGGGGACAACACCGCAACTCACGTTCAGAGGATCAACAGGAATTTGCTACATGGTGCGAACTAATCCAGACTTGGCAAGGAGACGTTCAGAGCGGAGAACAACTATTTCAACAGGGAGAACACACCGATCATAAGATCAGCAAGCATCTCAAGAGTTACACAGAAGAAGTTTTCTTTTACAGGAAGGAGGAAACAAGGAGAGTGGGGACTTCCGTGGCAGTCCATCGGTTACGCCTCTGCCTTCTGATGCAGGGGAGCTAGGCTCTCACGTGCCTCGGGGCGAATGAGCCTATGCGCCCCTAGGAGAGAAGCCCCCAGGCACGGAGACTTGAGGAAAGCCTGTGCTCAGCAACAGAGACCCAGTGCCGCCAACAAGGAGGAAGCGGGGCGAACAGCAGGGGGATGGCAGCGTGGCAGATCGGACCCCGGTTTCCCCCGAGTCCAGCCTGTTCCCAGGAGGGGCCGTAGGCTGAGGGTGGGCCAAAATTTAGGGGCCTGTGGGAAGGACGGGATCTTAACCGAGATTTGCTTAAGAAGCATTTTGTTCCAGTTGATCAGTGGGAACAAGTAACTCAGCTAGTCACGTGAGGCAGAGACTGGGAGGTCTGTGTTTGGCCTTGTCACTGATCCACGAGGAGAGCACCCTTGAGTCTTAAGACTCAAGACTTAAGGGGAAAAGTGGTTCTTTGTAGTAAGCTGTTTTCCAGAACACGACAGACTGGGTGCTTCTTGGACATGCTGTCTCTGTCCTCCAGGACCACAGAGCTTGGTAAACCTTGACACCCCCCATGGACACAATGAAGAGCAAGCAAACAGTGCGCGGCAAGGACAGAAACGAAAATGCAAGCCCTCCCACCGCTTGAGCGTCTCAGGGCACAGGTGGGACAGGACAGGAGAGTCTGGGAACAATGCTGCCTAAAGTGCAGCCCGAGACAGCTGGGAGCCACCCACTGCGCGAGTGCCGGGCTGGTCCACGGCCTCCGCACAGCTGGGCTCAAACACAGTCCGGCTCACAGGGCCTGACGGTCTGGCCGCCCAGGGCCACCTCCAGGGTTTGAACGGACAAAGCAGCAGGCTCTGTGGGTCAGCACCAGCTGCTGGCCAGACTGTAACAGTGTGTTTGTCCCGGAAGGTCAGCTCAGAGAAGACGAATTCAGGGAAAGTGGCTTCTGCCTAAAAGCACTCTCAACAAAATGAGCCTCCTCAAGACGCTGGAACACACTCTTCAGGACCTTGTGCGTGCCTGTTTTCTATGGTATGAAAGAACACCTTTTCTTTCATACTACGAATAAGAGGAAAAAAGCCCAGAGACATTTTTCAGAATAAAGGAACCAGCCATTAAAGATCTAAGGGGTCATGTCGATGTATGGCAAAAACCATCACAATATTTTAAAGAAATTATCTAATTATCCTCCAATTAAAATTAATTAATTAATTTTAAAAAAGGATCCAAGGGTACTAAAGCGCTGTTAGAAGAGGAATCCAGCCTTCCAACAACATCAACAATGTATCCTGAGGGAGAAACAAGAGATCGTTCTCTCAGAGAAGATCAACCATTAGGACCTGTGTGCACTGTGGATCCCAAAGCGGGTGATGGCATTCAGGAGACCCAAAGGGCCTACAGCTGTGAGTACCTCCCGTGGAGGTACGTGAGCTGACCAGGGGCCAGACAGCACTGCAAACTGCTCAAAATCCTCGCCTGCCCTGGACCACCCTCCCCAGGCTCACAGGGCCTCCCCGGCAAAACAATACACTAACCGGCAAGTCTTCTCGTCTCTCGGGTGTCCCCTGCAGACTGGAACTTACTTCCCATCTTACTCCTCTGGGCCTGCCACCAACTGAAGCCCTGCTGGAGGTTTGTCATCTAGACATAACTGATGGCAAGGCTTCATAAGAACATCTATAATGAAGAGTGGTTAAACGTCCCGTTTCTGTTTATTCAGGAGAACATTAAGATAAATACACCTAAATATTACAAATTTTTTATATACAAGAATGAACACTCCCCCCAAATTCTGAAAAGTGGTCCCCCAAAAAACCCCCCAAAACATAGTCTCCCCACTCCCACTTTTAAACCCTGGATGGCCCAGGAAGACAGAATCAAGCTCTTGATGCATTTTCTTCTACAGTTAAGAGATACTTGAATCCAGATGGGTTTGGCCAATGCTACTGGAAAGAACATGGATGCAGAAAGAAAACGCTACGTTTAAAATCCTTTTCCAGTGTTGGTGCTGGGCATCCAGCCTTCAGCTACGTGCCCCTGTGGGCGTCATTTCCTGAAGCGCTTGAAAAGCGGGTGCACGTGCTTCGTGGAAGTCTTACTCCGGGATGAGTGGTATTCCATGTACACCGTGTCGTCCGCCCCAGACATGGAGCTCATCGTGCCAAAGCGCCGGGACACCTGCAGGGGGACCCAGCCTGCTGTCAGTTTCCAAAGTCAAACACCCTCCCTTCTGCATGTATAATCACAGTAAGTTTTATAAATTTATAAGTTTCATAGATTTTATTATTTTTAAAATAACATTTACTGACTACGTAGTATATCTCAAGTATTATTCTAAGCAGCTTATACTTATTACATGTCTTAACTTACCGAATCCTCACAATCATTCTAACGCCCATTTGACAGAAGAGGAAACAAACAGAGAAATGAAGTAACTCGTCCAAGAGCACACAGCTCTTTAAGAGTTGGGACGTGAACCCAGGCTTCAGATTCCCTGTGCCTAACCATAATACCACACTGCCTCTCTTCATGGCAATTTCTAAACAGAAGTTTAACAGTGAGGGCAGGAGTCCTTCAAATCTCCTGAGACCCTACCATAAGGCTTTGAATCAAGTGGAAACTCAGAACGCCCCAGGCCTGAATCTTGGTTCTATGTGTCACTGAATGGCCTTGGGCAAATACTGAATGTAACTCAATGAACTCACGTGTAAAATGGGGATAACCACATTTGCTTGACATACGTGGTATGAACAGAAATCACACAGGTCAAGGGTCAGACCCAGTGCCTGGCACACAGCTCGCACCAGATTACAAGCAAAGGACGCAGACGGGCACTGAAGCCACGCCTTCCGCAGCCTGACCTTAGGTGACCCATTGCAAAGCGGAATTGACTTGACACCACCTTCAGACAGAAACAGGAAGCTTCCCTGGGCACCCATGGAGGATGCCTGGAGAAGATCCAGCCCCCCACCGCTGGCGCTGGGGACAGGAAGGTCTCAGGGCACACAGCACCTCTCCCTGTGACACAGCTTCCTTCTTCCCTTCCACTATCACTCACTTTTCAGCTCTACCACCAACTTAGTTTCAAAAGCACCTGATCAAACAGTACCTCTCTCCTTGGAAGGGCCAGATATGAATTCCTCATCGTGAGACTCTCCTTAGTTATACAATATTATATTTGCCTGGCGCAACACCAAGCATCGGTAAGTAGGTGCAGAATAACTGAAAAGTTGAACACTCTCAGAGAACGCTAAAATTTTCAGAATATGTATTGAAACTACAACATGAGTTCTTTCTCAGACCTGTCTCACAGGCCGGAAGGCTGTGTTATTACTGAGGAGGAAGCTGGGGTGAGGTGACTCGCCCAAGGCCAAGAGGGGCAGCCCCAGGTCCGTCACGCTCCTTCCCACGACACCCTAGCGGGAGCCTGGGCTCCAACATCCAAATACTAACAAACACTTATGCCAGACTATTGCGTGAGCACAGCAGGAGACAGCTGCAGCCACTATGGGCTCAGGCACGTAAAATAAGACAGACCCACAGAAAGGCTAACAGGGGTAATTTCTATGATTTCCTTCTCTACAGTTTCCCATGTATTCCAAGTCTTTAAAAAACCACAGAGGCACGTACACACACAGAAACTGTGCACAGAGGCACGTACACACACAGAACTGTGAAGCTGTATGTGTGTCTAAGACTCTGTCCTTGAGGAGAACTGACATCTGGAGCCTCAGCTACTCACGCACCTGGCTGGATCTGGATCCAAACTCTCCTGCCACCACCTCCTCCTCAGCATCCAGGTCAGTGGCAGCCAGGACCTTCTGTAGCAGCTGCTGTTGCTCCCCTTTCGTTGAAAATGCCAAGTCCTCCTCTTCCATGCCAGCAAGCTTGGTGATCACCTGTAGAGCGGAACCCTCTTGTTTTCTCCCCCTTGGCCTGATCCTGCCTTCTCCTGGGCTCATCTGGTCTGGTCGCTTCCCCACTCAGGCCCAGCAGAGAAGCTGCCTAATAACAGAGAGCTCCCCGCTGGCAGTGCAGAGCCCAGCCTCAGGAGCCACCTCGACGAGGAGCTTAGCCAAGGACTGCAAGGCAGGAAAGGTTCAGCAAATTCTAGGGAAATCTGCTCCCAACACATGGCACCTAAATGACCACTTACAGAAGATCTCCAGGGATCTTGGCAACCCCCAAGCAACCATTCTGGTAGCTTGCCCGTCTTGTACCAGGTGAAGGGAGGGAGCAAGAACTGAAGGGCACAGACTATTGCCCTTCAAAGTGTCCAACCTCCAGGCCTGGCACCCCAGGGCTTCCAGCAGAAGGGGCATGTACAAACGACTGGACATTTTTTTCTAAAAGAGAAAGATGGCAGCAGGGTGGAGATTTGGTTTTCACGTCCTTGGGGATAACTCACTACAAAGCGAGGATTGATTACGTGAAGGGAACTTCTTTCCTGCTCTCCCCCTCTCTAATTTTCACATAATTTTAAAAGAAAATTCCTAGAAGGAAGGACCTGGCTGAGCCCTTCAGGTGGCCACAGGATCTGGAGTACAGATGCGGGAGACCTCTGCTCTGGCCTCTTCCCCAGGGGCATGATTCTGGGAACCCGAGCCCGGCTGCTGTCGGCGGGCAGACGTGCAGGCGAGGCACGCAAAGGCAGCTCCGGCCAGCACAGACCACCACGCGCTCAGCGCTTGTCAAGCTCACCTGTCAAAGCACCCAGAGCACTCTTATGACTCTCTTACCCTCATGACTCTCCGGGAATCAGAAGGTATGAATGCGGCTATCACCACCAATGTCATACAGACGGATAAAAAGGCTGCAGTGAAAATCCTTCGGAAACCTGTGCCAAGTGTCCGGAACTAGAATTCAGCATGAGAGGTCTGAAAAGTGTCACTGCCTCTGCCTGAAAGAGGAGGGCCGGACAACCCTGTCCTCTTGTCTAAGGTGATAAAGGGAACTCTGTTAGTTCCCTGATTAGTTCTACCCTAAACCAATGTGAAAAAGATACAATTAAAAGTAGCCGGAGAGGCAGCCTAGTCTTCCACAAATCAGGAACCTGGGAACCTGTATGTTCTAAGATGTCCTTTCCCTCCCCTGCTTGCAGTACCCTCCACACACACACACACAAAAAAAAACCCTTTGGGATACTAAATCCTAGCATAAATTTACTATCTGTGTCAAGAGGAAAGAAAGCAAATGCTTTCACCAATGAAAGTCGGCCAAACCTTCAGAGTTTCCCAAGTTATAGTGCATGGATGGCTCCTGATGTTTGAGGCTCACGGAAGCCGAGGCTCACCAGATGGCTAAGGACAGAGCTCTCCAGCTCCCGGAAGGGACCCCTGAGAAAAGAAACCCAAGGGGCTCACACTGACACAGTGGTGGCCACAGCGCCTCGGCATCTCAAGTCCTGCTATGTCAGCACATTTTCCCCACCAACATCTAATGGGAGTTTTTGGTTTTTTTTGCAAGATGACTATAAAAAATTAACAAGCTGAGACTCCACATGTTGCTTGCTTTAGAGGCCCCGCTCCCTGAGAGGCTGGAGGCAGGGGAGGGGTCCACACGAGCTTTTTCCTTCGAAGCTCCCCACAGTTCATGCAAGAACAGGAGTCTGAGGCGGGGCCCCCCTCGCGGAGACCTGCCCCACGCTGTGCTGACAGTGGCCCCCACGTCTCACGGAGGACTGGGAAGAGAAGCCTGGGCCCCACTCTGGCCAGAGGCCAACGGACACATACCTTAAAGCTGTAACCCTGATCTACCAAGAACCTCTGCCGCTTGGTTGAGTAAGCCATTTCCTGTGTGTCCTGGGATACCAGCGAGTAGAAGAAGGCATTGTACTCTTCTGCAACCATCCCTGGGGGAGGGCATGAAAAAGGAGGTCACGAGCCGTCAGAATGCCAGGAACTAAGGGTCCACGCCTCAAAAGGGTATCTATGGCTGATTCTTGTTGACGTTTGACAGAAAACAACAAAATTCTGTAAAGCAATTATCCTTCAATTAAAAAATAAAGTTAATAAAAAAAATAATAAAGTGGAAAAAAAAAAAAGTAAGTCCTGCAGTGGGAGAGCACTGTAGTCAGAGGGGTCACTTTTGCATAAGGACTTCAACAAAATTAAAAACTTTGTTGCTTCAAAGGACACCATAAAAAAAGTAAAAAAAACAACTCACAGAATTGGGAAAAACATTTACAAAGCATACATCTGATAAGGGATTTGCACCTAAGGCATAAAGAAACTATTACAACTCAATAATGAAAAACAAAGCAGTTATATACAGGAAAAAAGATCTGAACAGACATTTCCCCAAAGAAGATATATAAAGAAGATTCATGTGTCCATGAGCACGTGGAGAAAGCTCACTATCACTAGCCATCAGGGACATGCGAGTTAAAACCGTGACAAAATCCTACCACAGGATAGCGAGGATAAAAAAGGGTGATTAGAGCTGTCATCAAGGCTGTGGAGAAACTGAAATCCTCACACACTGCTGGTGAGAATGTGAAATGGTGCAGCCACTTGGGAAAGAGCCTGGCAGTTTATTAAAATGTTAAACATACAGTTACTACATGACCAACAATTCCACGCCAAGATACACCCAGCAGAATTAAAAACTTATGTCCATACAAAATTTGCACATGAATTTCGTAACAGCACTATTCTAAGTGCCAAAAAGTAGAAACAATCCAAATGTCCATGAATGGATTTTAAAAGTTCATACAGTGGAATATCACTCAGCAATAAGTATAAGAATGAGGTACTAATAGGTGCTGCAATGTGGATAACCCTTCTGAAAATATTATGCTCAAACTACTAAAGAAAGTAAAAGCTCAGAGAAAAGACACTAACAGCATTATCACAGAAACAAGGTCACCTAAAAATCTGGTCCTGCAGGAAAATCTGAATGTTTTTGCTTCACAGTTCAGTGTAAGTTAATTATTTGTGTACTGCCTCTGAATTCAATTGTTTCTTTGTCTTCCAAGAGCACAGAGATGCAAAGAAAAGAGCTAATTGTCTTATAACAAATATTTTCTTTTGCCCTATTGAGATAAAATTGACATAGTGCTATATACACATAATGATATGACTTACATATATGGTGAAATGACTACCTCAGTAATTTTAGTTCACATCCATCATTTCATAGTAACACACATACAAAAAAAAGGAAAAAAATGGCTTTCCTTGTGATGAGAACTTTGAGAATGTACTCTTGAACAACTTCAAGTATAACATACAGCAGTGGAAACTACAGCGGTCACATTGCCCTTCATATCTCCAGTACGTATTTACCTGACAGCTGAAAGTGTGTACCTTTTGAATACATTCATTCAAATCCCCCACTCCCAAATCCCCATTCTCTGGTGATCACAAATTTGATATCTTTTTCTCTAAGTCTGTTTTTTTGTTTTTCCTCCTATAAGTGAGATCGTACAGTATCTGTCTTTCTGTCTGACTTATTCCAACTAACCTAACATTCTCTTATATTGTCACAGATGGCAGGATTTCCTTCTTTTTTATGGCTGATTATTATATTGGGTTGGCCAAAAAGTTCGTTCCAGTTGTCCTGTAACATCTTATGGAAAAATCTGAACAACCTTTTTGTTCAACCCAATATATGGACACACCCGTGCATGCACACCGCATTTTCTTCATCCGTTCATCTGCTGATGGACACTTAGACCAGTGCCACATCTTGGGTATGGAAAATAATGCTGACATTAACATGGGGCACAAACATCTCTTTGGCATAGTGACTTCATTTCTATCAGATATATATCCAGAGGCAGAATTGCTGAAGTATATGGCAATTCTATTTTTAATTGTTCAAGGGACATTCATACTGTTTTCCACAACGGCTGTACCAATTTACGTTCCCAACAGCACACAATGGTTCCCATTCCTCTACATCCTTGACAACTAACAAATGTTAACTACGGACTTTTTGATAACATTCTAACAGGTGTGAAGCGATCTCATGGTGTTGATTTGCATTTCCCTAATCATTAGTGATGATAAGCACCTTTCATGTACCTGTTGGCTATTTGTATATCTTCTTTGGAAAACTGTCTCTTCGGGTCTTTTGCCCAGCTTTTAATTGTGTTTTTTTTTTTTTTGCTATTGGGTTGTATGAAGTCTTTATATATTGGATATTAACTCCTTATTAGATACATGATTTGCACATATTTTCTCCCATTCCATACATTGCTTTTTCATTATTTTTTAAAAATATTTACTTATTTGGCCACCTCGGGTCTTGGCTGAGACGTGCGGGCCTTCACTGTGGCATGTGGGATCCTCCCACCGTGGCACAGGACNGCTATTGGGTTGTATGAAGTCTTTATATATTGGATATTAACTCCTTATTAGATACATGATTTGCACATACTTTCTCCCATTCATTGCTTTTTCATTATTTTTTTTAAATATTTACTTATTTGGCCGCCTCAGGTCTTGGCTGAGACGTGCAGGCCTTCACTGTGGCATGTGGGATCCTCCCACCGTGGCACAGGACTTAGTTGCCCTACAGCACATAGGACCTTAGTCCCCTGTAGCAGTAGCAGTTTAGCCCCTAAGTCGTGTCCGACTCTTGCGACCCATGGACTGTAACCTGCCAGGCTCCTCTGTCCAGGGGATTCTCCAGGCAAGAATACTGAGCAGGGATCAGATTCACGGCCACTGACTGGAAGGCAGAGTCTTAACCACTGGGACCACCACTGGGTCCCTGAACCACAGGGCCCACCAGGGAAGTCCCTGCCTTTTCATTTTGTTGACTATTTCTTTTGCTGTGAAGATGCTGTTTAGTTTCATGTAGTCAACTATTGACTTGGCAGTGAAAAAAAACACTGCCAAGATCCATGTCAAGGGAGCATTTTCTTCCTTTGTTTTCCCTTAGGAGTTTCATGGTTTCCAGTCTTGCACTTAAGTCTTTAATTCATCTTGAGAGGATTTTTGCTAGTGGTGAAAGATGGGGTCTAGTTTCACTCTTTATATGTGGATATCCAATTTTCCCAGCACCATTTATTAAAGAGACTGTCTTTTCCTCCACTGGGTAATCTCAGCTCTCTTGCATGGGTTTATTTCTGGGCTTTGGATTCTGTTCCACTGGTCTATAATCTGTTTTTATACCAATAACATACTCTTTGGATAGCCAAAGCTTTATTAAATAACTTAAAATCAGAAGTGTGATGCCTCTTGCTTTGGCTATTTAGGGTCTTCTGTGGTACCATATAAACTTTAGGACTATTATTTTTACTTCTTTAAAAATGCCAGTGAAGACTTAATATGGATTGCACTCAATCTAAAGATGGCTTTGGGTAATACAGATTTAACAACACTAATTCTTCTAATCCATGAACAAAGGATACTTTCTGTTTATTTGTATTTTTTTCCATTTCTTTCATCAGTGTCTTGTAGCTCTCTCACCTCCTTGGTTAAATTGACTTCTAAATATTTTATTGTTTTTGATGTTCTTGTAAATGGAAACATTTTACTTTTTTCTTTTAGACAATTTGTCATTAGCGTATAGAAATGCTACTGATTTTTGAATGTTAACTTTGTATCCAGTAACTTGACTGAATTTGCTGAATATATCTAACAATTTTTTGGTAAAGTTTTTAGGGTTTTCTATCTATAAAATCATGTCACATGCAAATATAGAAAATATTACCTCTTCTTTTTCAAGTCTGATGCCCTTTATGTCTTTTTCATACCTAATTGCTTTGGTTAGGACTTCACTATAATGAACAGACGACAGTGGACGTCCTTGTCTCGCTTCTGATCTTAGAGGAAAACTTTTCAAACTTTTCACTGTTAGGTATGATGTCAGCTGTGGGACTATCATATGGAGCCTCTATGATGCTGAGGCACTTTCCTCCTATGGGATTCCCAGCTGGCTCGGTAGTAAAGAATCCACCTGTCAATGCAGTAGACACAGGAGAAGTGGGTTTGATCCTTAGGTCGGGAAGATCCCCTGGAGGAGGAAATGGCAACCCACGCCAGTATTCTTGCCTGGAAAATTCCACCAACAGAGAAGCCTAGTGGACTACAGTCTGGTGGGGTCCCAGGAGTCGGACATGACTGAGAGACTGAGCATGCACATCCGCTCCTCCTATACCTAATTTGTTAAAAGAGTTTTTATTACACACAGATGTTGAATTTTTTCAAACGCTTCTTCTCCATCTACTAAAATGATCATATGAATTTTCTTCCTTAATTCTATTAGTGTGAGGTATCACATTTATTGATTTGTGTATGTTGTGTATGTCTGCATCCCAGGGATAAATCCCACCTGATCGTGGCAAATGATTCTTTTAATGTGGGGCTGAATTTGGTTTGCTAGTACTTTTTTTGAGGATTTTTTAACATCTGTATTCATAGGATATTTGGCCTGTCCTTTTCTTTTCTGTAGCGAACCTTTCTAGTTTTGATATCAGGGTAATACTAGCTTTGTATAATGAGTCAAACAGTACTTTAAAAAACAAAATCAAAGAGCTGTTCAAATTAGATTTGTTTGTATGTGATGAAGAGTAACAAGTAAGTAAAGAGTCATTTTCACATATATTAGTCAGATTTATCCAAGAGTCTACTATATTCTGGGGGCCTCCCTGGTGGCTCAGCAGTAAAGAATCCACCTGCAATATAGGAGACTGGTTTGATCCTTGGGTCAGGAAAATCCCCTGGAGAAGGAAATGGCAATCCACTCCAGTATTCTTGCCTGGGAAATCCCACAGACAGGGGAGCCTGGAGGGCTACAGTAGATGGGGTCACAAAAGAGTCAGACACAACTCAGTAACTAAACAACAACAACTACTGTATTCTGTAATGTAGTCTCATTACTCCTAATAGCCCTGAAAGGTAAGGACCATCAACCCTGCTTTGGATGAAGAACCGATTTGCTTTGCTAAGAGGGGCAAATTACTTATCCAAGGTCACACAGTAGGTCTGGGCCCAAGTCCACGTTTGCTATTCCCACAGCTTGCCCTGTCTCCATTCTAGTCACAGTGAATTAGCTGCTTCCTAAATAGACTCAAATGCAGCATAGTGTTAACACATGCTCATCAATCTTATCATTTTCAAAAGTCCTAACAAGCCAAGCTCTTCCTGAGATGAGTGGCTCCCTTGAGGACAGGGCCTGTGTCATTCCGGTAGGACCTACGTGGCCCTGTGAGGATGCTGGAGGATGCCAGCAATACTGGTCTCTACTCTGCCCAGGATGGGGGTCTAGGCCTCTTTACTGCAATTAACAAGCAGAAACTCCATGCCTCTTGCTTCCTCATTTGCTAAGCTTCTATTAGCTGCCACTCAGAGGACCATTCTTCACAGGTTATGAGTGAGGTGACCACCCTGTAGCTGCTCCTGCCAAGCTCTCCCATTACTCTTAACTCGAGGTTCAGAGGACACCTTCCAGCTCCTAAGCATCCACTGGGGGCCAACGCGCGGCTTTCTCTCTCTACAACCACACCGTTCAGCACTGCTTCCCAGCTCCCTTCTCCATGAACACAAGCACTCAGCTCAGACTATGAGTTCCAGACAGCTCCACGGAAAACATCCAGATACTCGCTCCCCGCACCCAAGAAGTAATAATGCCAAGCAGCCTTGGTCCTTGCCTTGGAACCCGCTACACCCCGCCCCCTGTGGAGTCCACCTAACCCAGGAGCACAAGCTCGCCCTCACGATCACGCAGGCACCAGACAGAAGTGGTGGAAAAGAGAGCCCTGGGGAAGGTACCTTTTTTTGCTCGGAGCACTCGCCCTAGCCTCTGGGCCTCCTGCCGCCGGGAGCCACCATGAGAGGAAATCTGAATGAGAACATTTGCTTCTGGCAAATCAAATGACGTGTCACCCACCTGCAGAAACGAGACAGCTGTGAGCTTGGGAAGGTTTTTATATGTGAGACAAAAAGGAAAAAAAAAATTCAACTAGCCTCAAATTTAAGTAAGCTCTATAGATAATTTAGAAACAACAATCACTCTCATCTTGGTCTATACCAGGGTCCCTCAGACACCTAGCAGGTCTCTAGGACCGCGTGTGCTTCCTGAGAGCTGTCTTACAGAAGCTGTCAGGACCAGGTCCTAACCATCTGCCTCGGCAACAGTCCTAGTGCAAGCTGCTAAGGCCCAGAGGCAAGAGGGCCCGATCGACGCTCTGAGTGACGCTTTTCATTTTTTGCAGCAGAACTAGGTCTGCACAAAACCATCCACAATCTTAACTGGATGCCACTGAGGCCAGCAGCATAAGCTGGACACGTGACCTGATAGGGCCCACTGCCTGCAGCGGGCTGGATTCTGGCTCAGGGCAGCTGCCCTAGGGGACGGGGGACGGTCCCACCATCCAGGTCTCCAGACACAGAAGTCAAAGGCTGGTACTTACTGATCCATCTATGATCACTTTATGGGTAAATTTCATCTCTTTGGGGCTTTGGGTCATTCTAATCTAAATGACTACTCTAAATTGTCAGGCTTCCCCTTCCAACTGCAAATTGAAACCACCCCCAAGCTGGGCTTACACAACCTTGTACTGTGTTTACATTCACCACTCACCCCCAAGGCACACAGGAGCCAGGACAAAGGGTGCCCACAACCCGCAGGAATCCCCAACCCCACAAAGAGAACCTCATCCACATGCCTCCCTTTGTCAGAGTACTTAGTGAACTTCCCCCTTTATAAAAAAAAAAAAACGACTTAAAATTCCTGTATCCCCAAAAGAGGCAGAAAAAGCTTAAGTCAAGTGTACGCTCCTTGAATTAGGAATATAGACTGTACACACTGAAACTCTACATCTGCTTCTTCTACTACCCGCCGAACAACATTCCCGTGTCCCTGGACACTGGACACATGGGAATGCAAACTGACGCGTGACGTTCCTTCAACAAACCCCAGTGCACTGCCCAGAAATCACCCAGCTGCCCCCAGGCCCCGGGGCTGCTGCATGCCACTGACCTTGGATATGAAGATGGTGTTGATTTTGGGGTTATGCTTGAAATTCTGGAGAATCTGCATCCTTTCTCCCTGGGACGTAGGACCATAGATATAGGGTCTAGAGAAGAGCAAAGCCATGTTAGCAAGACCGCAGAAGCACTCCTCGACTTTCCTGAAAGCATGTCAGAGGGAAAGGGGGCTCTTCAAGGTTTCTCTCTCCCAGGAAGACCTCTGGCATGGAAAAACAGCAGGAAGAGACCCATAAACACATGCCGCACTGCCGCCATCCCTTCCCCTCCGAGCCAAGGTGCAGGTCAACATTCGCTTCACGATTCTCCCTTCATTCTTTTGCTTTGGGACTGCGCTCCTTCCTCCCTCAACACCTCACTCTAAGCTTAGTGTCTATACAAGGAGACACTAAGGACTCCCTGAAGCACAACGGGAAAAAAAGAAAACATTGCTATTTGCAAACAAAAGGCTGGACGGAACCACTTCCAAGTGAAACAGGCATTCTCCAAGAAAGGAGAAAATTTGAACCCCTTCCAGACTTCTTCCCACTGACTCCCTGTTATGCTATGTTCAAAGCACTTCTCGCTAGTTTCCAGCTGCCAGAGGGCACAGCCCTTTCTGACAACCTCACTGGTTGTCACCGCTTGGCATCTGGCAGTGCCATTCCTCTACTCTTCCTATACTGACGTGGTTTTTGTAGCTCCCACAGGGTCGGTAACGATAGTGAGAGTGACGACGACAAGGACGATGAGGACAGCAACCAAGTGCGCAGGGCCCACCCACACCAAACAGAGGCGGGCTCCATGTTGCGGGGAAAACCCATACCCGCCAGCGGTCCTCCTGTACGAGGTGGGCTTCATGCTCCCAGCTCACACCTGAGGTTGGGAGCAGGAGGACGCTGAACTCAAGTGGCTGTTCCACCGTTCAGGCCCATCAGCTCCCTGGAAGGCCTAGGAAGCACTGCTTTTGCTATTTCACACACACTTCCCAACACTGTGCTATAAACTGGTAACAGGTATACCGAGAGAGCAGCCCCCTGGCCTATGGGGAAGCTGGGCGAGGCCTGGGACAGCTGGATGCTTCCCGAATCCTGTAAGCCTGGCTTACCAGAGTGTTTGGAGCACCCTACAAATTTATTATTTTCTGGGTGTTCATGCTGTGAAAAAGGCTGGGAATCTGCACCCTTCAGAACAGCCTGTCTCTTGATATCTAGGTTTTTAGGTGATTCTTTTTCTCCTTGATCATCATCAGGAAAAACAACTCACAGTGGCAAGCCCTCAGTTTCTGAGTCAAAGTGTCAGTTGCTCAGTTGTGTTCGGCTCTTTGCAAACCCATGGACTGCAGCCCGCCAGGCTCCTCTGTCCATGGGATTCTCCAGGCAAGAGTACTGGAGTGGGTTGCCACTTCCTTCACCAGGGGATCTTCCCGACCCAGGAATCAAACCTGGGTCTCCTGCATTACAGGCGTATTCTTTACTGTCTGAGCCACAGGGAAGGTTCCCTCATAGGAAATGAAACAGAAGGGTAACCATCCTCCAGAAAAAGGACCTAACATTTGTTGAACTCCTACTAGATGTAAGAATCCTGAGGTAGGTGGTGGTAACTCTAAGAGAGAGTAGGGCAAAAGGGTAGAACAGAGGAAGCAGAAGCCCAGGCCGGCAGGAAAGAAGGGCCAACGTAAAACAAGCCAGTTTTCTATCCAGAACACAGAAGGGCTCAAGGTCTAATCGCCAGCTGCCTCAGAAGGCAGGTGTTAGGGCAGGACTATAGACAGGAAGACTGGCGGAGTATATGTATAAGGGACAGTATCAGATCCCAACTCCTGCCGCCAAGCATGCCTCTGCCCACCTGGCAGGGAACTGGAGACGTCCTTTCTAGATTCTGAACACACTTAGGGAGACCCTTTGCCCTCAGGCAGAGCTGAGGGTACAGCAAGAGTAACAGTGAAGAAAGACAGGGATTTCTCACTCCCTCCCCTGCCACAGGCTGTTATCTAGGAAACGGTGAGATTCCTCTCTGGAGGAATCTCTACTTTCCAGCCCAAAAGAAAAGACCCTGAGATACTGGCATCTGGCCATTTCTTGACAAACTAGCCAGGCTCATGCCTGATCATGGAGAGGTTCAGAGGCTGGCAAACCCACCAAGCTATGCAGAAAGGCCAATCAGCTTTTCAGTAACTCACCCGTGCATAAGAAAATAGAGCCAAAGATCACCAAAAATCAGAAGATGGGCTCGAAAGACAGAGCTGAAACAAAACACTTGAAGAAGCGAGAGATGGTGTAGGGAACAGAAGAAAGCTTCGAAAGCTTTAATAGCCACAGAGAAGACACCATACTTACTCAAAAAAACAAGAACAGTTGACAATAAAGAACTCTTGGAAATTCACAAAAGCTTCAGTAGAGTTGGTAGACAAAGGGATAAAAAATAAGAGAAAATGGGAGTTCCCTAGTGGTCCAGTGGTTAGGGCGCAGTGTTTTCACTGCCACAGCCTGGGTTCAATCCCTGGTCAAGGAACTAAGATCCCACAAGCTACATGGCACGACCAAAAAAAAAAGGCGGGATGGGGCGGGCAGGAACTGGAGAAGATGCCCAGAAGGTCTAACACCTGGCCAGCAGGAATTCAAAAAGAGAAAAGAAACTTCCCTGGAAGTTCAGGGTTAAGACACCAATGTAGAGGGCATTAGTTGGGGAACTAAAATCCCACGTGCCACACGGCACGGCCCTCTCACCCCTCAAAAAAAAGAAAGAAGAGAAAACAGAGAAGATGAGTAACAAAGAAAAAACCGAAAGAGCTTCTCTGAATTGAAGGACATGAGTTTTCAGATTGAAAAGTGTCTACTGCATGTATTGTAATGAAAGAAAAAGATCGCACCAGTCACACTGTTTTGAAACTTCCAAAAATCAAAAAAAGATTCTAAAACCCTCCTGAGAGAAGGAAAACCCATGACCACCACAACAGATCACATATAGAGAGGAGTCAGAAGGGCTTCAAGCAGGCTTGCAAGCAGCTGCATTGGAAGCTGAGAAAACAGCCCTACCTCTGACATTCTGAGGCCCCATCAACCTACTCACCAAGTGTGAGAGTGAATAATGACATCTGCAAGCAAATTCTTATGAAATTTCCCCTGCATACCTTCTCTCAGAAATCTACGAAAGGATACACTCCATCAAAATGAGAGACCAAGAAAGGGGAGACTTGAGATGCGGCAACAGGGGTTCCAACACAGGCAAGAGGTACAAGGAATTCACAGGAAGATTTCAGAGGCATGCCCAAAGGTGACAGGCAGCATCTCGAGTCCTAGAGAGCAAGCAGACCAGAGCAAGACAGGAAGATGGAGCGCCTGAAGGGATCCAACCAGAGAAAGATCTGACCCTTCTGAGAGGGAATTTTATGAGGAGTCTGAAAAGGGATAACTAGGTAATTACATAGAAAACCAAGCAAAAGTAATGACAAGGCAACTATTAAATCTAGGAAAAAACAAGATGTTAAGAAAAAATGTAATCACTGTACACTGCCTGCCTTGGCTTGAACAATAGTTACAGTCAAAATAATGTAACATTGACATTAGCTAGATCATGGAAGCAATCTAGATGTCCATCGACAGATGAATGGATAAAGTTGTGGTACAGATACACAATGGAATATTACTCAGCCATGAAAAGGAATGCATTTGAGTCAGTTCTGATGAGCTGGATGAACCTAGAGTGAAGTGAGTCAGAAAGAGAAAGATAAATATCGTATTCTAACACACACACGGAAGCTAGGAAAACGGTACTGAAGAATTTATTTACAGGTCAGCAATGGAGAAACAGACATAGAGAACAGACCTATGGACATGGGGAGAGGGGAGGAGAGGGTGAGATGTATGGAAAGAGTAATGTGGAAACTTACATTACCATATGTAAAATAGATAGCCAACGGGAATGTGCTGTATGACTCAGGAAACTCAAACAGGGGCTCTGTATCAACCTAGAGGGGTGGGATGGGGCGGGAGATGGGAGGGAGGTTCAAAAGGGAAGGGATGCATGTATACCTGTGGCTGATTCATGTTGAGGTTTGACAGAAAACAATAGAATTCTGTAAAGCAATTATCCTTCAATAAAAAAATAAATTAAAAAATATAGAACTAATTAAAAAAAAAAGTAACATTGAAACTAACTTGGTCTCAAACATACTGTGGGGATGGAGTGGGAGGAGGAGATGGAAAGACATATGTAAGAGGGTAAATCCACAGCTCCCACGGTAGGAAATTAATAGGCAATTTCTATGATCACTCATCAAGAAATTGCTATATACATTATTACTTAGAAATATGAAGGTAAACAGAGAAAAGAGTTGAAAGTATCCATCTTTGGAGAACAAGGAATTTTGACTAGGAAGACAGGTGAAAGGAATTGCTAGTTTTCTTAATGGTCTATGTTACTTTGATAAAACATAAAATATTTCCTACATTGAAATAAGGTACAGTTTTAGAAATCTGAGAAACTCAGTCTGTGTCCCAGTTTTCTCGTCTATAACATGAGACTAATACAATCATCTCTTGTGGCTGAGGTGATGATTAAATCACAGCTCTTGAAGAGCAGCTGTCTGTATCCATCCCTCCCCAGCGACAAAATTCAGGCCTGAGGACCTTACACACAGCACCTGAAGCCCTGTATCACTGTGTAAAGAAGCACAGGCCTCTGCCTCTTTACCTGGCAAGAAATTTTCAAATTTTCAAATTTTCAGTAGTCTGGGTGAGGTTGTAACAAGGACGCTGCCGGCTGTTTCCTAAGAAGCTCTTTCTAGATGCTGGGCTATACCTGGGATGCTGGTTCAGTCTGCCTTGCCTTCCCGGTCCCTAGCCATATCATCTGATCGCATCTCCAATCACAGTGCCACTCAACCTGAAACTCCAGATGCCAACTAGTGCCCACCTTCGGAGCCCAGCTCCAAAGCAGCACTCGCTCTCTTGGCTCACAGTGACCAGGCCCTCTTCTATACACACCAACCTCTGACTCTGACCACTGCTCCTGTGTCTCATGCAGTCCCTGGGAACGTGAAACCAGGCCTTCAGATACTAACAAGTTCCTGAGAGCTTCGAGAAAACACAGTCACCTTCTGCACTCTCACGTGGGTAAGATAAATGGGCTTTTGAGGCCAACTCTAACTTCTCGATTCTTACTTGTTCAGTCGAATGGCATATTCCTTCAGAGCAAACACGTTGTCAGCAAAGACAATAATTTTGTCATTCCTCCTTTCATGAAACTTGATCAGAAACTGGCAAGCTCTGAATTTGTTGGGATTCATGGTGTACAGCAAGATCCGCTTCTTGGTTTTGATTGCCACATACTCCCGGTAAAACTCAGGAGACATTGGGCACCAAACCTGTGAAATGGTAAGAATTAGGGGTCAGGATGCAAGCTTACGTACCACACAATTGAAAACTTTGACAAATAAGCTTTAAAACAAACCAAGACAAGACCAATGGCATGTGAATTTCATCTCAAAACTACTGTAAACACACACATTACAAAAGAAACCCTGAAACCCAATGCCGAACCAAGACCATCTTATGTGTTAATAACAACGGTTTTAAAATGTGTTGACAGCAAGGTGGACGTGCTCTGTCCACGTTTGGACGGAGAACCGCACACACACTTGCCAGCTCTATGTGTGGGGTTGGCCTAGCAATGACATCCCAGTAATGATACAAGGGAACTCTTGACGGTGGGGGAAATGTTCTAAAACTGGATTGGAGAACACAGCTGCACAACTCTTTATATTTACTAAAAATCACAAAAATTATAAATCCACAGCATTTACTTACGATAGGTGAATGTTATGGAACATAAACTAGACCTTGATAAAGCTGTTAAAAAAAGTAACTTAGCAACCCTAATGTCTGTCAACATCACTAAGTCACGACCAACTCCTTTGCGACCTCATGGATTATAGCTATCGGGCTCCTCTGTCCATGGGATTCGCAGGCAAAGATGCTGGAGTGGGTTGCTGTTTCATTTTCCAGGGGATCTTCTTGATTCAGGGATTAAACCCACATCTCCTACACTGGCAGACAGATTCTTTACCACTGAGCCAACAGGGAAGCCCCTGTCAGCATTAGAAAAGACTATTTTTACTGCTGTGTGATATTCCATTAGCTATCAAACTGTGGTATATTTGTCCAGTGGAATACTACAAAGGAATTCAAAGTAATGAACTACAATAGCTCTAAGAATCATCAAAAATAATGCATTATGCAAGGAATAAAAATACTAAGCAAAAATCAGAAACCATGCAAGAACATTTATATATATATGTGTATATATATATGTATATATATATATCCTGATTCTTTTCTCATATACATAAATATTTTAAAGGGGCTTCCCAGGTAGCACAGTGGTAAAGAATCTGCCTGCCAATGCAGATGTGGGTTCGAATTGAGAAGATCCCCTGGAAAAGCAAACAGCAACCCACTCCAGTATTCTTGCCTGGAAAATCCCATGAACAGAGGAGCCTGGCGGGCTACAGTCCATGGGGTCAAAGAGAGTCAGATAGGACTTAGCAACTAAACAAAGAATTTTAAAAAGCAAAGTTAAACAACAAATGTTTAGGGAACTGCACATAGGAAGTAAAATAACAAAGAAAAGCAAGAAGATGACAAACGTAAGCTCCAAGACGGTGGCAGAGGGAGAGGAGATGCAACCACGCAGGAAGAGGCACCTCAAAGACTGCAGCAGTGCTGTGCCTGACTTGGGTGCTCTTTATGACGACGCACCCAGAGGGTAAGGAAGCGTCTCGTGGAGCAAGGTGACCTGCACAGCTCCCTCACACTCACCTTCACCCGCGAGGCCCGCCTCTGCTCCTCCAGGACACAGCCCACCCTACTTCAGCCACTGACTGACGGTCCTTTTAAAATGCCACAAAGGCCTTCTGCTGCTGTTCCTTTGAACATGTATTTTTAACACGTACACATGCAGGGATTCATCACAGAACAATCCTGGGAAAATGTGTCCTTAGAAATTGAATGTTGGCCACATGTGCCACCTGTGGGCGTCAAACCAACAGACTCTGGCGCTGGGGGTGGCCGGTGGCTGTTCCCACGGAACCAAGAATCCCTCTGGGGTGAAGGCGGGCAGGAGCACCCTGAGGTGCTCACTCCCAGAAGGGAGGACGAGGAGCCCAGCCAGCCTGGATTAGCCTCCTGATTCGACCACTTCCCGTGTGCCCCTGGACAAGCGACGGTCTCACACTCTGAGACAGCGGGAGACTGCCCACCCCACAGGAGGACGGAGGCTACCACAAAGGCAGCGAACTCTCGCTCAGGCCCTGACCTGCGCACCTGCCTGCGAGGAAGAGGCCTGACCCAGTTCCCTCCGCAGGACAGTGCCCCGCCCTCAGGGGCCGTTAGGAAGAGGCCAGCTACCTCAGCACACTGGACTTTGGCTATGTAGCCACTGTTCTGCAGCTCCATCCAGTTGGCTTCGTAGAGCTTCGGCCCAATCAGAAAGTTTAAGTCGACGATTTTGTCATCTTCCCGGACGAGGGTTGCGGTCAAGCCCAGCTTGCAGTGCGCCTGCACGATGGTGAGCACCCGTCGGAACATCTTGGCTGGGGAAACAAGTGGCACATTCACAGCATCACTTTTTAAATGCTCTAAGTACCAAAGACAGCTTTGACCTAAGACTGGTCCAGGACACCACATGGCTAAGCCCTGGGTCACAGGACTACAGAAACCTGGCTCTAGAATGACCAGGTGAGAAAGCTTCAACTCCACTTTCAGACCTGCTCCAAAGAAGGGTGAAATGGAGAACAGCAGGCGATGACTCAGAGCGCCCCAGGCGAGGGAGCCCCAGCGCTCCCCTCCTGGGGCTAAGCTATCGGGAGGAGCATAGACAGCAGTTGGAAACACGACGCAGGACGTTAAAATGCCACTGAGTTCCGACTCACACAAGGAATTTGTTCACCCGGAAGCCTGCTGACCAGAATGAATGCTTCAAACACAGCCTCCAACTAAACTGCTACAAAGCAACTTCAAAGTTATTTATAGAAAATGTTTCTTTTTATCAATTTCCAATCCATCAGACCAAATACCCACCTTCTCTGTAAGGCTTTTTTTTCTTTTAGTGTATAGTTTTTGCTTCCCAGGTGGCACTAGTGGTAAAGAGCCTGCCTGCCAATGCACCAGATCTAAGATTCCCAGATTCCAACCTCGGGTCGGGAAGATCCCCTGGAGGAGGAAATGGCAACCCACTCCAATATTCTTGCCTGGAGAATTCCATGGATGGAGGAGCCTGGTGGTCTACAATGGGGTTATGCATGGCCAGAGGAACTGCAAAAGGTACAGTCATTTGGGGCAGTCTGGCAGTTGATTAGAAAATCACCATATGAGCCAGCAGTCCCACCATGGGCATCTGTTGTGGAGAAATGAAAACTTAGGTTCACACAAAAACTTGTGCATTTATAGAAATGTTATATTTTTATAACAGCCCTGGTTGTAATCTCCAAAAGCTATGAACCATGGAAATGCCTGTCAGTGAGGGGCTGGATGGACAAGCTGGCACGTCATTCGATAGGATACGCCTCAGCCGTGGAAAGGCAGCCCAGAGGCATCTTGCTGAGTGAAGTCAGCCAGTCCCAAGAGGCTGCAGAGTGTGTGATGCCTTCAGTAGGACATTCTTGAAAATATAAAACTGTAGTGACAGAGAACAGATCAGTGGTTGCTGGGGCAGGATGAGGGGTGTGGCGAGGCAGAGGGCAGGGGAGCTTTCGGGGTCGTAGATTGGCTTCCAAGCTGATTGTGGTGGCACAGACTGCCCCTGTGTTGACATTTATAAAGCCACGCTCCCTTACCCACCCTCAGGAAAAGTTCAGTGTGCAGTGTACTAATCAACTGCCAAACCGCCCCAAATGACTGTACATTTTGCAGTTCCTCTGGCCGTGCATGACAGTTCCAGCTGCTCTGAACTCTTGTCAGTATTTGGTACTTTATATATATATATATATATATATATATTTATATATATAAGGCAAATTTGGCCTTAGAATATGGAATGAAGCAGGGCAAAGGCTAATAGAGTTTTGCCAAGAAAACACACTGGTCATAGCAAACACCCTCTTCCAACAACACAAGAGAAGACTCTACACATGGACATCACCAGATGGTCAACACCGAAATCAGATTGATTATATTCTTTGCAGCCAAAGATGGAGAAGCTCTATACAGTCAACAAAAACAAGACTAGGAGCTAACTGTGGCTCAGATCATGAACTTTTTATTGCCAAATCCAGACTTAAATTGAAAGTAGAAAAAACCACAGGACCATAGGTATTACCTAATCAAATCCCTTATGATTACACAGTGGAAGTGGGAAATAGATTTAAGGGCCTAGATCTGATAGACAGAGTGCCTGATGAACTATGGAATGAGGTTCATGACATTGTACAGGAGACAGGGATCAAGACCATCCCCATGGAAAAGAAATGCAAAAAAGCAAAATGGCTGTCTGGAGAAGCCTTACAAATAGCACTGAAAAGAAAAGAGGCGAAAAGCAAAGGAGAAAAGGAAAGATATAAGCATCTGAATGCAGAGTTCCAAAGAATAGCAAGAAAAGATAAGAAAGCCTTCCTCAGAGATCAATGCAACGAAATAGAGGGAAAGACCAGAGATCTCTTCAAGAAAATTAGAGATACCAAGGGAACATTTCATGCAAAGATGGGGTCGATAAAGGAAAGAAATGGTATGGACCTAATAGAAGCAGAAGGAAGATATTAAGAGGTGGCAAGAATACACAGAACTGTACAAAAAAGATTTTCACGACCAAGATAATCACAATGGTGTACTCACTCACCTAGAGCCAGACATCCTGGAGTGTGAAGTCAAGTGAGTCTTAGAAAGATCACTACAAACAAAGCTAGTGGAGGTGATGGAATTCCAGTTGAGCTGTTTCAAATCCTGAAAGATGATGCTGTGAAAGTGCTGCACTCAATATGCCAGCAAATTTGGACAACTCAGCAGTAGCCACAGGACTGGAAAAGGTCAGTTGTCATTCCAATCCCAAAGAAAGGCAATGCCAAAGAACGCTCAAACTACCACATAATCGCACTCATCTCACACGCTAGCAAAGTAATGCTCAAAATTCTCCAAGCCAGGCTTCAGCATATGTGAACCGTGAACTTCCTGATGTTCAAGCTGGTTTTAGAAAAAGCAGCGGAACCAAATTGCCAACATCCGCTGGATGGTCGAAAAAGCAAGAGAGTTCCATGACAACATCTATTTCTGCTTTATTGACTATGCCAAAGCCTTTGACTGTGTGGATCACAATAAACTATGGAAAAAGAGATGGGAATACCAGACCACCTGACCTGCCTCTTGAGACACCTATATGCAGGTCAAGAAGCAACAGTTGGAACTGGACATGGAACAACAGACTGGTTCCAAATAGGAAAAGGAGTACGTCAAGGCTGTATATTGTCACCCTGCTTATTTAACTTCTATGCAGAGTACATCATGAGAAATGCTGGGCTGGAAGAAGCACAAGCTGGAATCAAGCTTGCTGAGAGAAATATCAATAACGTCAGATATGCAGACAACACCACCCTTATGGCAGAAAGTGAAGAGGAACTAAAAAGCCTCTTGATGAAAGTGAAAGTGGAGAGTGAAAAAGCTGGCATAAAGCTCAACATTCAGAAAACAAAGATCATGGCATCCGGTCCCATCACTTCATGGGAAATAGATGGGGAAACAGGAGAAACAGTGTCAGACTTGATTTTGGGGGGCTCCAAAATCACTGCAGATG